>BGZK01002738.1:0-44065 GCA_005406025.1 Eumeta japonica
TTTTTGACGTGACAACGTCTTAAATTAGGTTGCGGCTGGGAGTCACTTTGAAAAAGTGTAACGCTCGGTAACGTAACGATGAGTCACCGAGGAGAGAGGCCCGCCGAATGCCTTGCGTCTCTCTCCCACTCAACTATGATCGGTCTGCGCGCGCTCAACTAGAGAAATTAGTGCATAGCTTGCAAATGTATTGCAAGTTATTGTATGTATATTTGTATATAAATACGTATGTATGTGTAAAGGTAAAAATAAAATTTTGTTAATATGAAATTCAGTGCGAGATTCTTTGTATAAATTAATGTTTTAAATATAATTCTTTGTATAAATAAATGTTTTAAATTGTTACTATTATTTCATCCTTCTTCCTACTATACGAATGAATATTCACATTAAAATGATTTTACCATTCAAAGTCGTTGTCACGTAAAACTTTCGCCCGTATACCGACTTTACAGGCAACCAATTTTTCTCTAGACTTGTGAATAATTTTCACGAATACTTGTTAAGGATTAAAAAAAATATTTATTTATCAGTGAACGCTTGTCTGCAACATGCAGTAACATGCAGCGTACAACCCACCGCTGACCCTCGAATCTGTCCCTTCACTATAAATCTCGATCCAAAGAGCTGAATTTGAACGGATTGACAGATTTAGAACACCTGAAGTAGTATCAATTTTTTAATTATCTTATTCCGCTAATTGTTATATAGTTAATGTCTACGTACGTTTCATGCCAACCAGGCATATCCTCAGAAAAAAGGAGACAGTTACATCCACCAGGGCATAACAACCGATATCGGTTGTTTCTAACACTCCTTACGCCCTGGTGAATGCGTCTATTATAGGTATCCGCGAATTAACACCTCACACAATATAATATTAATCAGTGGTTCGGAAATTCTAAAGTATAAAAGGATTCCATCTTACTAACTCTGGACTGGTTATGTTTCATTACTTACAGTAACCATAACATTGTTTTGAAGTGCTTACCTTGAGAGCGGTTAAGCAAACATGTTAAATAATATCACATTATGAAAATGACTGTCGATATCTATACATATAAATAAAATTAGGTCTGTCTGTCTCTTTGAACTTACTTCCGTAACGGCTGAACCAAATGCATTAGAATATAAAGCCGAGTCGGGATGTAAATCCAGCGCGGAATCAGGATCAAAAATAAGTTTTGTCAAATTCTGAAATGCAAGTCATGTGTGCGAAAGATGGGTGTAAGTGTTTGCACTTACTATCTCCTGATTTTGGCTATCTGGGAAGAAAATACACCGAAAATATGTAGAAATAAAATGTTTATTTAATAATGTGCACCACCTTGAAAATAATTGTACCAGCATCCATGATGCGAGAAAAACACGAACAGTTTGTATTGGATTATAGACTTTATAATCCTCACACAATTTATTGATAAATTGAGGAAAAATACGTTTGCAAACAGACGAAACCATTGATATAACTTACTAAAAGACTTTATATAAACTACTGACACAATAAATATGCATAATAAATAGAAAATTCGGCTACAATAAATTAAAAATTAATTTAATATCTTACTTTCAATATTTAAGTTAACAAATTATTAAAAGGTAGTAAAAGCGATTCATATAATGTTATACTAACGGCTCGCCTTGCGTTCGAATCAACCACGCTATTGATTCCAGAATCGGCTAAATGGACACAATTGCCGGAGTCCCCGATATTGGGCACCATTCCTGGTTCATTCACAGAATAGCCACTGAAGACCTGAAGTGCCAGATTTCCGACGGGAACCTAGATCGAAAAAAGGCCACGTTTAATATTTCTATTAATTCTATAATAATAATATGAATTCACGCCTATTTCTCAGAAGGGTATATAGAAACTATAGATATCCACGTGATACGATTTTTTGCATACCTCTCTTGCTTCACTGACATCTATCAATCCTATGCTAACCAAACCACTGATTTGGTTGGCATAGAATTTTCTAGGGCGACCCTTGCCAATCTTTTCATTACACGCATTCGCTTTATAGATTTTCTGATCGGTTTACTTTCATCCATTCTTTCCAGATGGACAAACCACTGCAACATATTTCTTCATACTATTCAACAACCGTTCAACATACTCATATATCTAATTCGAGCACAAATTCATCTTCACGGAAGCAAAAGAATATATTTATTAGTATTTCAGTAAGTAAACAGAATAATGATATTCTAAAAAAAAATTCATAATAGTTTTCTTTATGTAAAAACAGCTATAATAAAACAGTTTACGACAAAAATAATTTAAAGCACCAATTTCTTTTTGCAGTTAAGGAAGTTAAAGCAACTAGAAATAACGCGATGTTGGAATCTCATTTAGTACAATTGTCAAAAAATCTCCATAAGGCGAAATAATTTTAAAAGATTTTTTTAATATGTACAGAATATGGAGAATTACAAAAATTACCTAAGTGACGCTTAAAGATTTTAGAAGACTTATAATAAAATATATATATATATATATATTAAAATCGGAACTCTTTGCCCACCTTATTATGCATGCTGCATTCATCTGTCATTTGTTTTTACCTATTGGCTACGAAAAACAAAATTGTTTATCTAACGTCAACGTGAATTAGACATGAGAAAATTTTCGTGCAATGATATTTTATGACGAGTCTTAAAATATCATTTAAACCAACAATAAAGTTAAAGCAGATTGTCCTTTCATGATGAAGGTCTATCTCTTGCCACTGTTTATAACTGGTCTAATGAGTTTAAACGTGGTCCCACTAAGCTGACTGACGATCTGCGTAAGGGACGTCCTTCTATTATGACGAACGAATAACAGAGACTGACAAAAAAGTGACCTACCAGCGAATTTAGACAAGCTTAAACTCAGTATGTGTCAAGTGTACCAAATCCTTCATATATACATTTATATATGCATTGGGTGGATACCTCATAATTTAACCGAAGCTCAAAAACTCCGTCGTGTTGATTACTACTACGAAATGATAGAAAGATTTGCCAGTGGTTACATAAACGCGGTATACAACATAGTTACAGGTGACGAAAGCTGGATTTACTGTAACGATTTCGAAACCAAAAGACAGTCTGCTCAATCGGTATTTCATTTTGAGGAGTTGCCTACTAAAGTAAAACGAGGTCGAAGCGTTAGGAATGTTAGGTATAAAAATACTGGTTCACCCATCGCCCCAGCCTCGTATCATGCGATTGTTATGTATTTCCTAAAGCGAAAGAAAAACTTCTAGGAAAGTGGTTTACTGACGCCGAGAAAGCAGTGGCTGCATATGAAGAGGCCGTCGAAGTGACCTCTAATTGCGAATGGCAGTGTTTCTCTCGGCGGTTGCATCGAATGCAGTGATGTATTAATCTCAATGGATACTATTTTTAAGAACAATAATAATAAAAACCACTTCCTAATTTGTCTAGTTTTTGATTTTTTAAGGACTTTCAGATTGACCACGTACAGTGCCTAAAAAAATTGTTAAGAATGAACTGATTGATTAATATAATTTTATAACTCGGAGGCCATTCTGAATCGAATTAATCCTCGTTCATATTTTAATTTACAGAATTACTAATAATTATTTGGATCTTATTCATTGAGTTTACTAATAATCAATTGGGATAAATTTAATTTTATTTAAAAAAAAATCATTCTAAGATTGACATTTCTAGGTAAACGTTGTAAGCTATTTTTCTCAGAAACGGCTACTTCAACAACTAGTTTCTTTGGTAAAATTGTTTTATTAAGAGAGGAAATTATGAATATTTGCGAAAAGGTGCATGATAAAATCCAACCTGTATATATATATATAACCTGGATTTTATATAGATGGATTTACCATGCACCTTTTCACAAATATTCATAATTTCCTCTATATTTAATAATAATATAATTATCTATATATTTCGTTTTTTTTTTTTAATATTGAATGTATTAAGTTTTGTAGTTATGATTTTCAAGCGTTCCTTGAAATTTCAATATCCTTCAATCATCATAAAGTCTATATTCACGGGCGAGCATGTCTGGCGAACAGAAAGGGATGGTGTCACCTAAAAAAAATGCACTGCTACTCTTCTCCCCTAAATATTCTTTATGACATTGACGCCATTTTAATTTTTTAAATTAAAATATTCCTATTCCTATAATTTACAGTTTTGTACAAAAAAAAATATGCTAAAATACGCCAAAATATTAATCAAACACTAAAACACTTTAGTCTATTAATGGGATTTTAAATTAGTTACGTACAAGGTGCAGGCCAGAACTCCATACATTCGTTTAACGCTTAATTTATATGGATTATCGAATGTTCATCAAACAAAGTACGTACGTTTTTTGAAGCCTCTGCCTGTCTTTCGAATATATTCTTAACGATGGCCACATCAGAGATTTTAGATTCTGATTTTTGAAGATTGACAAATTCAGTATCTGCCAAATAATACTCTGATATTTTTGATACTGTTGTTCCAGAACTTTGAATCCGTACATTTTTCTCACTAAACATCATCGAATATGAAATGTCAGGCGTTTGTGACATAGACATATGGTCATCGGTAGGTGGGGTTCCTGCGTTTTCAACTTTCGTACCTTTAACACTCGGGACCATAGAGACTTTTCTCGTAACCGACCGCGATACGACTGTTTCATTTGATAAGGAACGCGTCGTTGGATTTTTCGTTTCATTGACACTATCGCATATTTTGTCTATGTCATCTTCTAGTACGGATTCGTTGACTTTATTCCTAATCGAATGTACTATTTCATCAATCATTGCATTGTTGTTAGCGATGGTTACTAAATCGAATTTAGCAGCAGTTTTTTCAGATTCGTCTTTCTTCTTTTTGGCTTCCCTCGGACATGCTGTTTGTATTGCGTATTTTACACGTTCTATTGCTAATGTTATATTTAAATCAACAGTGTCCTCTTGATCATGTAAAGTTTCCATTGAAAGTATTTTTTCTGTTATCAATTTTTTACTTGAAATGGTAGCGATAGAATGATAGTTTTTAGAAGTACTCTTTGATTCGTTGCTACATTCGGCTTTGATCGTTGACTTGAATGCAGTGTCACTTATTAAAGTCTCGTCCATGGATTTCGCTTTCGTTTTTTTATTCACATTTTTCTTACACTCTATTAAGTTTTTTTGTTTCATGGAGCAGGGTTTAATTTTCGATTCCGTTGTGTGAATATCAAAAGTATTGCGTTGATTAACATTTTTTATTTGTTCAATATTCTTACAGTTTTTGGAACTACTGCATCTCATAATCACTTTCTTTGTCGTGAACGAAGAACTTTGATTATTCGTAGACAATGATTCGTTTTTATTTATAAGGGTAGAAAGCTTTTTGTTTAATGAAATTTTGGATGTGTTAGACTCGTTTTCATTTCTGATACCACTTTAGATGAACAACACGCATTGCCAGCTCTAATACATGAGCTTAGGGGTTTTGCATTAACTTGAATTTTGGTATTTTTGATCTTTAAATTATTTTTAGACGATTTTTTCATAGTGAAGCCGTTACTGCTACTGTGAACTTCGTTTTGAAGAATAACGTAACTGAAACGTTTTTGAAGAGAATCACCTCTAAAGTTATATAAATCTCGTTTTATTTCTGACTTGTATTCCTTATGTAGAGTATAAATATCATCTGGGCAGTCCTCATTATCTATTTCTGAAAGAGATTTTACTAAAATATTTTTTGCAGAATTTTCGAGAATTTTTACATCTACGTCAGAAAATTTAAAATTTCTTATATTCCATTTAACACGTTTGTTTTTATTTTTGTCATTTTCTTGCGTTGTATTCACCTTTTTTAACACACTTGGTTTTCTGGGTAAAGATATTGGAGATAATTTTTTTGTGGGGGAGCACGATTTTACACCAGGATGTCGATTTGCTAAATCCGTTAATCTAGAAACAATTCAGTTGGCATTATTTTAGATAATGAATTAAAGTGTGTGAAAATATAGAAGTTATTACCTGGGTCGTAGATTGCTTGCAAGCTGAAATTGAATACGAATCAGTCATGTTTTAACATGTTGTTATGTAACATATATAATATTAGTAAAATTAGAACTACTTACGTTTTTGTCAATTTCCAAGCCATTGGATACAATATCATTTATATTTTGTTTCATTAGAACAGAATTCACTTTTGTGATACGTGAAGTTTTGTGACTAATAATGGATTTGACTTCTGTTTTCTCCTTGCTCAGCGCCTTTTCATGCGTTGTTGACTTCAATACACTAGATTGTCCCTTTATTGCACGACGTTGTCTTGTAGTTCTCAAGGTGTTTGCGTAATGTTTTCTTCTAGAAAATGTATTAATCGCATCTTTTTGCCATCCATCTTGAACAGGAATGTCTTCGGTAGACAAAAGTTCTTTGTGGTCATGACAAGGGAGCTTCGAAGATATATTAGTATTTGATATTTCTTTTATGACATTTTTAGTCATCAAAGCATTGTCTATTAATTCCAAGGTCACTTGAGAAGATATAACATTTAACTTAATTGACGCATTAATAGAGCTGTTTGTGCTACAATTGTCAGATATGCCGTTGGTAAGGGTTTCTACTAATTTCTGCGCTACATCATTATTATTTGTTTTCTCACACTTAAACACATTATCGGTAGGCCTAATTATAACATCTGCATTTTCAATATTCCTTTCAGATTTCATTTCAGATGTATTTTTTGTAGAATCGTCTTTCGTAAGCCCTTTGCTGCTTTCATTTGCCTTTTCAGGGAAAAAGTAGTGTATGCTGTCTTTGTTTACAATTTTGCAATCCATTGAGTCGTTCCGCATTTTAATGCTGTTGTTTGCGTTTTCCGTTTCCTTTCCCTTTCCCATTTTATGAGCAGCTTCAGAGTAATTCGTATCGTAGTATGTGTCTTTAATTTTAATGCCGCATTCAACGGGTCTCGTAGTTGACCTTAAACGACCTTTTATTGAATTCGTCTCATAAACATTTCTTTCGGTATGGACAGAAATGTTTTGAATAGAGTCTAATGTTGTGAGACTTTCCGAAGTTATTCTATTTAAATTATTTGATGATAACTTGGACATCATATCAATCACAATGTCGGATCCGCACTGTACATCGATACAATAGTGTTTTCTTCCTTTTGAAGTGCTTGGTTCATTAAAATCTGTAAAATGTAAATTCAATGCGATTATTACGCCCAACTAGATATCGGACTTTTATTTAATTTATATGAATTAGTAGACGTGATTATAAATAAATTAAAATTAAAAGTTATAACAAAAATACTAATTTTCGCAGACGAGTTCAGTTTTAATCACACGCCATCATTATTTTATATGCAGAAAACATCGTTAATAGTACGAGTAAGTAGTAATATGGCAGTTACAAAATATTTAGTTTTTTTATTGTAAAACAATTTGCAATAAATTATCAATTTCAAATTTCCGTCATGACATAAAATAAATACGTTTTAGACAAATTTAATTTCTATTGTACTACGTGCTTTATGTAATAGTTTTAAATTTGCATATTTCTCTGTGTATCTAAATAATTTAACAGCATCTTTTTTTGCTTTAAAATCGACTCCACAAGAAAAATTATTTATTGATAAAACACAGTAATCTTATGAGTGGGAAAAATAAGTGTCTGTAACTTTTTAAAGTACGTAGCTAACAAAGTATTTTCGCATTAGGACTCACGTCAACTTAACAAATCTATCATCTACGCCCTTCTAGTCTTGAAAATGTAAGCAAATTATTTGACTAAAAAAATTTTTGATTAAAAATCGCATTATTTTCTTACGTTTTTGTATTATTTAATACATATTTTTTTATTCAAGCGGCACCATTAAATCTTTCACTTAGATCACGGAATTCGCTCGGAGAGCAGTATGTTAGATATATTAAATACCTTTTAAGAATACGTGATCTTCATTATTTGATTTCCAATCTTTATTAAAAAATTCTAAATTTTTCTCAGTATCAGTGACGTTGTCTTGCGAGTCCAAACTATCTTCATTAGTTATTTCAGTAATAAGATATTCACAAGAAGCTGTAACATCCTTCGTTACATTCTTAACGAAGCCTTCGACAGCGTCCGATGATTTCCCTAACTCGATGTTATCTGGGAGACGTAACGTATCTCGATCATTATTTATTTTCTCCGTTAAAGAATCCTTAAAAAATATGAACTCTTTATTACTTGTTGTTTTTAAAGGATAAAATCCCACTGATGTTTCAGGTATCTGAAAATATCGCAACAATGACAACAGTATTAAATATTTGTTTACGACAAAAATTGATTAATATCATATTCGCTCTCTTATTTCAGCTAAGCAACAAATGAAAACTCAACGTATTTAATAGATAAAATACTTTTGTACAAAACGACATGTATTTTCATTAGTCTTATATAAACCAAGGGCTTACATGATTCACTAGAGACATTTGATTTGTACAATTCTCCAACGCCTTTTTATTCTTCAAATCAGATTGACTCAGATCTTTATCGTATCGTTTGGAGTGAGTACAGTAATCTGTATTGTAACGTGTGGCGTTCTTCGCCGGTGTCGTTTCATTTTTTATTCCGAACATTGCTTTGTCTTCAATATTTTTATCAACTTCTCCCTCGTCCTGTCGATTTTTGTGTAATTCAGTTTCTGGATGTACTGGTAATGTAAAACGACTACATTCAGTCACATCTGATATATCTGATATGGCGGTAACAAGATGAGAGTCAACGCCACGGGTTTCGTTCCTTTCTTCTGTTCTGTTGTAGTCTGAACAGTGGTTATATAGATCGCTAATGTTTGTATAACTTTTCCTTGAAGACTCAATCGACTGAGAAGGTTGCAGAATATTGACGAGACTAGAACTGCTCTCTGAAACTAACATCGCCTTATATAAATAGTGGACCTATATCAAATGAATAAATATAATACCTCAGGTTTTTAGTTACCACCAGTGTGATATTTACAAACGTTATTCTCCCACAATGTTTAAGGAACTGCTTACGATCGTTGTATCCTTACATTCAATCCGATATCACCTGATTGAACAGTAACATACCTACTGACTACCCGGCCGCTATCGCTCCAATAAATATTTGAAATTAATAACAATTGCTACGGACGACGATACTCGAATAAATAACTATTAAAAATGTGGTATATACATACAGTAGAATTGTATAGGTTAAATTACAACGTTATAAATATATAGAATTGTATAGTTTCACCTATAAAATAATACTTAATGTTGTTGTAAAAATATATAAGCGTTATAGGGGGCCGTGTCCATAATAGATATATAAAATTGCAATATTTTTTTATTTCGTAGCAATATAATGAATTTCAGTATTATTTTCAGTTCACAATGTAATGTAGCATAAAGTATGCATATTGTAAAATGCATGATGCAATTTCTCTAGGTTTTGCATCATCCTAGTGTGAAAGAGATGCGTAGAGTGAGATAGACATATATAACAGGTCAAAAGAGGATAGGCGATGCGAACACCTAGACAGAATTCGAGTATGCATTAAATAATTAACTTTTGGTGCGTTTTATTTTTCCATAAAATTAGATAAACATATTCGGTTTATAATTAGTCCTTTAAGCTGTCAGTACATTAGGATATATCGAGTGTATCCTAGGGGATACACTTGATAGACATACGACCGGATCGTGTGGTAGCGGCATGGGATCGTATGGCTGTATGACCCAGTGTCGTGATATTTAGGCTTTTAGAGCATGCAGCCAGCTCGTTACCATATACGATTGATATATGAAAGACATTGATAGGAGAAGACTAAGGAAAAAAAAGGTTATAATGGAAACTTACGGTGTCCGCACGCGACCTGTTTGTAAGCTGATTTAGTATTCGAATTCATAGTAAGTACATGAACATGGCCTAGGGTATTATTAATTAGTAACATTAATTGTACACACTTATTTCATAGCATTTTTGTGTTAATATTATATAATTTGTTTATAATGAGTAAAAGAAAGAGAAGGCAGATCTTCTTCGGGGGTGCTGGTCGGTCGCACGGTAGAGGGGGTAATACACTCCCGTCTATATAAGTCAGAGCACGTCCGACCTAATTAGCGGTTGCTCCGGAGCGACATAGAAAGCCTGCTCGCACTAAGGGATGCCGTCATCCTCTTTGGCGACTTAAATAGTAAAAATAATGACGCGCTGTAACACCACGAACGCCAGTGGACGAACGCTCACTACCCTCGCCGAAGATCGCAAGTTCGCCATCGTCGCGCCTCTCACCCTAACTCATCTCCCAGCTAATCTCTGTCACAAACCAGAGATGCTGGATCTCGCGATACTAAAAGGCGTGGTTCTAAATCTGAGCTCAACCGAGGCACTTCACTGCCTCGGCTCAGACCACCTACCCGTACTGCTCAAATTAGGCTCCTTCACCGGTAAAGAACAGACTATCGAAACGAAAACAATCATAGGCTGGAAGCAAGTGTCATTCGCGCTTGAGGAAGTCACACCCCTAATCTAAACGTTATTCCGGATGACATAGTTCCCAACAACGACATTGACAGAACCGTAGGAGCTCTTACCAACCACATCAGCATAGTGGTCAAGGAAGGTCAACCTCATTCTAGACAATTTTGCAAACTAATTATTGGAATACTCAAAAAATGTTTTTTAATGTTTAGTATATATTATTAATGTATTTATTCCATTTGTTTATCACTTTTTTTCTTTGTTTAAATTAATAAATGATTAAGCATACGTTTTCTGGACTTTTGTCCTTATTTTCCTAACTAGCGTCAATAATTTATATCCTTCTTGTTGTTTTCTTTTAGTTTATCTATTTTTAATTAACTATAAAATGAAAACTCCCTTTTTTTCTCTTCGTGTTTTTTTCATAACAATTGCAATTTTTAATAGCGGGAAAATGTAAAAAATAAATTAAGCTATTTTTCGCAAAAACTCACCTCAACTACACTAATAGGAAAATCAAGAAGAAAGAAATTGTACCATACAACTCTCTAACTTTTCGCATATGTAATTAATTCACTTATTCCATAGCATCACAATTACAAATATTTAGGAATCATGCTCGACAAACATCTTCATTTTAAAGATCAAATCAAGCGTATTAGGAAAAATGCTCAATTACATCTATCACGCCTTAGCAGTAAGATCGGTTAAAAGAAATGAGCCTTAGGAATAAATGCACACTATACAAATTATGTATACGGCCGGTGATGACGTACGCGGCGCTAGTCTTCGCTCACGCCGATCCAAATACACTTTACCAACTCCAGATACTGCAACTCCTACAGAAGAGTTTTCGGCGCACCCTGGTACGTCCGGAATGAAATACTTCATAGGAATCTAGAACTCCCTACAATCTACAAATACATGCAAGAAATGTTATAAAAATTCTTCGACATAGCTGCAAACCACCCGAACCCATTATTATAGTCAGCCGTATCATAACAGGCTCCTCCTTTGTACCATTATATCCGAAGGCCACGGAATGTTCTATCAGATCCACTCGACGAGCTCATCTCTGAAGTCCAAAGGCTAATAGAAATCAACAAAAATATGTCAGAAATCCAGGCGCAGACACCCCCATATTACGACTTTAAACGGTCACCCGCCCGGTGTGGTTTCCACGTTCCCGGTAACCCGCTAGAGGATTCAGCCCGTGCTGAATCTCCATATGCTTTCCTATGCCCAGATGCCCACCTTGTGGCATCCATAGGGCAATCACACGCTGATGGCATCCCATGCCGATCGGCTACGATAGATGAAGTCCTCAAAGCCCCAATATGTTGGGGCTATGGACAACCGCCAACCAATATGTTGCTTCAAGGGTTTTTTGGTCCGTGAAAGTCCGATACACTCCACGCAAGCGAGTGCATGGCAGCACATTAGGTTTTATATCCCCCTCACCTTGCAAGGAAAAAACTAAAAAAAAAAGATTGGTCGTCTGTATAATAATTTTACGTGATAACGTAATAAGAAAACATTGATGAAAAATTGCAGACTTTAATGAATTGAATTGAATTATTATCACTTGCCGCAATTGTTGTTGTAATAAACAATGGAAACCACATTAACTTTTCATTTCACTTTATAAACAGTTGACAAAATAGTTCACATGTAGGTTGCGTGCGACCGCTGTCTCTCTTCTACTAGGACGTATCGGCCGATGGAGTGGAAGAGAGACGCTCGTTGCTTTTTCGTGCGTGCAACCGGCGTTCATCGATTTATGGGACGTTATCACGTCAAAAAGGCCCAATTTGTCAGTTCGAGTGCAGCGGTCGACAGAGTAAGAACCCCAAAAAAGAGAGGGAGCAGCGCCCACCGAAAAGAGTGCAGCCAGCGTGTATAAGTGGACAGAGCAACGACGACGGCGTTTCATTTCAGAACGATTATCCCGTGAAGGAATATTCGTCGTACACAACAATTGATTTAAGGCAGTGATATTCGTAACCGTATATAATATGGACTACAATATCCTCTTCTCAGTGGAAATTTTCACATTACAATGAGACATTTGGCAAATTATGCTAGTAGGTACTTAAGGATCTAGTAATAGCGGACCAATAATACGGTTAATATTTATAGTTACTGAAATATACCTTTATCGCTTTCAGCGCTTGTGCTCGCAAATAATTCTTCTGTGCTATCGTACAGTTCGATATTTTGTGTGTCAGCAGTTTCTCTTAGATCTGCATAAATACAAACGTGAAGTATTTTATTGTTAACAATATGATTATGCGATTCTTATACGACATCTGCCTTAAAAGGCATGTTTTAATGTCCTTTTAATAGGAAACTTGAGCATAGTGGGCAATGTTGAATACTGCAAGAGCGATGAATATCTTGTTATCGTTTTGCATTCAATTCAAACTGCAGAATGTGCATTTGAATGGAAACAAAAGTAGATAAGAGAGGAGATCATATAAGTTAAATTCGTGAACTGTCATCACCATATTGGTGCCACAAACCGAAATTATTTAAAATATGTGACACGATAGGAGACGGAAATTAGATATCGTCAAACTAATTGAATGTTAACATGAGTTATCTTCATTTTATTTTATTTTAAATTAATTTACATTCTGTGTCACAAGTTGCTAAACCTTCAAAATTACTTAGTCTTAATAAAAAACTACAACATCGATACAGAATATAAGTGATTTTTAAACATTGTGCTTTTAATTGTCTCTGAATTTGCGATGAATTTTGGAACCATATTTTTGGAACATGTTAGGGAACATACTCATACTATATGATCCATATTTTACAATTTTTCACCCCCCCACCCTCCGTGACCAATCGTAGTAAATAACAGGGACCCCCCCTTGCGCCTCTAATTTTCACGTAGTAATTTATAAATATGATTTGAAGTCTTTTTTCGCTAACAGAAAGCTAATATAACCAAGGAGAAAAAAACTTATGTAAAAATAATGTAACAGGTAATTGCCACCTGTGTGTTTGAAAAGCGCTCAAGGCTGCGCGCCACAATTTGAATATATCTTGAAAAACGCAAGAATTTTCTGACTACGTGACGAAGCCTTAAGCCCTCCCCATCCCCACCGGTCCTGTGACCAAGCGTTGTATTTTGAAGACCCCGTGAACTAATCACGTAGTATGGGTATTAGTAAATAATACACTATTATATAATACTTTTCATTCAAAACCAGGAAACGTGTTTTATCAGTAATTACTACAACAATAAAACAGTGCATATTCATATAAACAATATATAAAAAATAATTTCAAAAGAAAATATTTTCACCCACCCCTCTTTTTAATTTTACCATCTCCATATTTTACAAACAATTTGCGCCTTTTTCTATTTGGTCATTCATTTAAAAACAACGTCCACGCACACGAAAGCGTGGGCAAGAGCTACAATAAATAAAAAATGTATATCTATGTGTATTCCAAAAGTTTTGTTTTGTCTCAAGTTGATATTCATATTTATCTGTGATTGATTTCCCAAGCGAATGGCCACTGTGCCTTTTTATTGATTTTTCAAAGTCAAAGTACGAACCTTAATCTAGATTCAACTGAGATATGTACGCTATATCAAAATGTGCCCTAGCTTAGTATAAAATGGCCAATTGTCATGTCGGCCACATAGTGTGTAACCCCAGTTTAATAACGGAACGAGGTGTGCAATCAAGTATCAAAAACCGAAAGTATGAATAAGCAACCGTGATATCTAGTTTTAGTGTGAGAACGGGTTATTATTATTACACCGTTCATTCTCATGGAGCGTATGGGCACGGGAATTGTTTTTTATTAAGGTGGAGTACATCGATAGAAATGTGTGTATACTTAAGTATATTCATATCAAGCCAGAACAAATAGGTGCACCTTTAGACGATGTTATTATGTCCAGATATTTCTCCAGTAGATTTCTCCTACAACAAGAAAAATATGGATGTCAAAAATACATCTTTGCCCTTGAAAGTCAAATCTGTTTCAAACAGCTGAAAAAAAGACTGACGTTGTAGTAGTCTCTTCGTATTTGAGTACAGCAACCTTATCGCTGTAATTAAAACCATTGCGCTCGTTATCTGAAACAATGCATTCAGTTTACAGGAGTTCATTTTTTTGCATGTATACCTGAAAGTTTTGGATAATGTAGGATTCTTTGACACTTCAAAAAAAAGCAGTTGAAAAAACTATATAAGTAATACAGGTGAAATAAAATCTCCAAGAATTAAAATTGGCTGTAATAAATAGTCTTACAACTGTTCAAGAAGCATAACTCAACGCTGATTGTAAGAATCAAATGAAAAAATAAAAAAAAGCAAAACTTAACAAGAACTGAACAAAATAATAAAATTTCAACAAGCATTGCATGTATGTCTAGTAAAAGCTATGAATTTACGGGACCAGCTTTGATTAATGCCTGTGCAGATTTCATTTCATTCGAACGTTTCATTTTTTATCTGCTCTCATATCCCCCATTTTCGGACCTCCTTCTCCCCAATGGAATAAAAATATTTAAAAAAAAAATTATACCGTGTAAGTGTATGAATCACTTTGGAGATGTAGTTTATTAATTCAGATGATATTTAATCCATTTTTTAATACTTTAGTATTTCTAGTTAATGCTTTATCTGTAAATGTGACGATTAGGCGAAAAATAGAATTAGTAAACGAGATGCACTGGAAACGCTCCGTTTTCATGAGGATGTTCAAGAAATTTAAATAAAAAAAGTCCTGTAGTAAAGCTTAATACAACAAAGTAAGAATCATTCATATTTTTTGCAACTTTTTTTCGTATTACGGAGCAAACGAGTATGATGGTAACCCTATAGTGATCATAAAGTTTTGTCAGTTTGATCAAAGCGTTGTCGTCCTTTTAAAAATACATACAACGTTTTCGTAAATCCAAATCGATCTAAAATTCATTTGGGAAACAAAATTGATGGAAGTACATTTCACAATTTCGATGTGGGTGTGTGATGAAAAGTGTGCGTGAAATTTATTATCTGCTACGGTAACTGCTTCATCACAGTCACTATATTAAATTTATATTAAAATAATTAATTTTGAATTGTTGAAATACTATGCGCTGGCAGAAACTTAGCGAATAAAACAATTCCTAGAAAAATTTCTCCAGTATATGCAATAAAATATGCAGATATATAAAGTCTCTTTTCAAGGCTACCTAATTAAATCGACCGTAGATCGCCGACGACTCGAGCATTTAGTTTTACGATGCAAGCGAAACAATTATAATATAATAAAAATATATGAACTTAATGATATAAGATATCTTGTGCTTCAGAAGCAGGTCGTTCACGCGCTTTGCAAGCTAGGACCTCGTGAATCTTTGAGATAAGTTTGAAGAAATTGGAATCTTGAATCTTAGCTGGGCAGAGCAGTTTATAAGTGAAAATTTAATACATGTAAAAAAAATTAAATTTCTTCAGAAAAATATATAAGTGATAAGATATAACTTCAATATTAGAAATTGAAGTGTTTACAAGTTAATCGGCCAGGTAAAGGCGCGAATTCATTTAGGGGGTTCTGTATGCTCATACTCAAGTTTCCGAAGATAGGCAAAATTTACACTTATTCAAATTCAATTTTTTTTTGAGGCAAATGCTTAGGGTAAATAGCCAATAAACAATTATTAAATTTAGAGAACAAATGTTTACACAAATTATCAACTCGACTTTTTGCTTTTTTTTGTATTCAAAAAATGAATTGATTGTTTCTGCATAATTTGTTACGAAAAGAGCTATTCTCAAGGTTCTTGTGGTAAAGTGATAAAACTTCATAATACTTTGATTTCTTAAAACGTTATGACTTATTTTAAGTGTTATTTTATAACCTATGACATAAAGTAAATTTGAATTAATGTTAAGATTCGGTTAAGATAAGAAGTATTACTCGTGCGGTAGCATAAATACTCTTTTTACTAATTTAATTTTTTTTATAGCAATAAATACCTTTTTTGAAACTTGTTTGGAATTTATATTTCAGATGAACAAGAAACTTAATATTTTCATGTGTCCATACCTAAAATAGTAAAGGTGCACCCCGTAACGAAGAACACGTCAAATTGACTTTTTTTTTTGTCTTGAATACGTATATTTAGGTGGGGTTGGATTACATTAGCCTAAATTTATTTCATTCCAAACCCCGTTTCCGAATCTTTTTCGGTTGAATTTCAGTTTCGATTTAACGACGGAACCGTCTTGATGATTAGTCACTAGCGTTATTTTCGACACGTAATCGAAAATCAGCTAGTTTTCTATGAATATGAAAAATTTGGAAACGATAGCTATGTGCCAACTGTATATGTTTATATGGATGGATCACATTTTTCAAAATTGACTTCTATAAATTAGGAATGACATCCAAATAATAACGGGAACGAGATAGGTGCACCAGAACTAGTGATACTAACTTAAGGGCGATAGTTCTCAGTATAATGGCAAAGATGTCATGAAGCTCAGAGGATTTATGGATATCTAAGAAGAAGAGGTCTCTGCGTAAACACATGCACTCAAAAGTAATACTCGTAGTAATAATAACAAACATTAAGATTTTGGCATACTTTTTGTTCTTAAATGAACATCTCTATCAGATTAAAAAGCAAAAGCCTGTCTTATAAGATTGCGTACTAATTGCTAAATTGAGTTGTCAGTTAGGCGACTTCACTTCGAAACCACTTACTTTATGATTCTACCACTCAATACACATAGATAAATTAATTTGGGACTGTTACGTATATGGGTGAATGAAACGTCGACTAAACGCTCAATGATTTAATATACAGATCGCGGGTAGATGTAGAGGTATCTTATCCGTTACGCACACGCATATAAATATACAACACAGATTAACCTTAAGTTTCGCTTAAAGTTGGCTACTACCCCATCGATCAACTGTGATGATATGTCTTTGGGTAGCCCTATCGCCAGAAACAGAAACATAACAAATTTACATCTCAAAGTAGATTCATTGGGCGAGCTTAGAATACATATGCTCTCCTCTTAGAGGACCTCTGCCCAATGAAGGAATATCAAATAAGTTGACGTAAACAAAACTAGTAATTTCATACACATTTTAAAGCAGCTTATAAATGATGTAAAGGTAAATAAATGTGATCAATGATAACTACTCGTTTTTACGAAAGTTGTACGTAAGGATTCAATGTTTAACTAATGTACATAATGCACTTAAATAGTTGATAATAGTTGAAATTACCGCAAATCAACACACGTAAACACTGAGGATTCGCTAAAACACTGTACTGTCTCCTTTCCAATGCTTTTTCGGACAGTGTCAATAGGTCGTACAGCTTGCATTGGATCCATTTGGTCGGAATTGAGTCTACATCGCCTCTATCACGATGCTGCATTAATATCAAGAGGCGAGAGAATACTTTCTCCAGCTCAAAGGTCGCGTCTTTCTCCTCGGTCAGCATCGATCGAATATTCTTCACCTTTTTGTTGAGAGCGCGACGAAAACGGAAAGCTAAATAATAAATATTTAATGTAATATTTTTATGCACATTATTAATTAGAATTATCGAGAGTAAAGAAAAGAACCGATTACATTAGAAGTGGCATTATTAGTGAATAGAAAAAGTATCTACCACATAAGACAGATTTTATAGATTGAGACGGTAAAAAATATTGGAAAAACTAAAATTTTGTTCAAATTAAATTAACCAAATAGATGCTTGCATGCAACATGCAGTAACATGTATCATGTAACCTACCGCAGATCCTGAATCTGATCTGCCACTACGAACCCTCATCCAAAGAATTGAATATTGATTTGAGAGCATCGACATACATGGAACACCTAAGTAAATGTTAAAATTTATATCTTAACCACCATTTAATTAGATCTAATTTTACTAAGCATTTAACTATTAGTCACCACCACATCAAAATCATAATTTTGATAATCTAAAATATTTTAGAAGTTGACGTTGAATGTCGTAGGGCCTTTAGACATTTTAAAATATAAAGAAAATAATAATTACTCAATCACCGAAGTGAAATTTTCAAATCGGTGTTGTGGGACACTTTCGTGTGACAATGAGGTAATGGTTTAGTGATACTTATTCTGTGACAGTTGACAAACATATTTAAAGTTGGGTAGTCTGTAACTACTACTGATGGAGTTCTATCACCTTTTGACATATTGCATTTGCGTCTGCAACTCTGCATGTATTTCTGTGGCATGTATTGTACATGGTGTTTGGAGGCACGTGTATCTTTACGCGTTTTTAATATTCCTTACGATTTTAATACTCCTGGTATGCTGGTTTGTTTGATTTTTCTGACATTTCCTGATGTTCTATATTGCTATGAAATTTACCTAAATTTCATAGCAATCTACCTAGAAAATATATACTAATTTATAAACGAGAAAATATTATATTGGTATGAAATATACGTAGAAAATATACACTATTAGCCAAAAAATATTAGTTAAGATTTCGATATCTGTCAATCCTGTCGAATTAACATTCAATTTGTTGGATGAAGATTCGTAGTAGAAGAGCAGATTCGAGATTCAGCGGTGGATTCCATGTTGCAGGCAAGCGTCTTATTATGGACTTATTGGAAGTAGCACCTTACTAAAATAAGTAAAAACGTACTAACCATTATGAAAATATTTTTCTGATTTAAGGGTAGTTACTGAAACTGACGCTAAATCTGTTGTATCGTCCTACAATCACAAAATACTTAATTATTATCTAAAGAATATTGTACAAGCCATTATTTTCAAATATTAAAACGTACACAATAAAATTACTGGCAATGTCACTGGCATTCTACTTAAAAAAAATCCAGAATAAAACAATTATTATATACATTCCTGTACACGTATGTTCAATATCTGGTTGTTATGTAACCTTTTGTTTTCCAAACCGTTTATTGGACAAAAATAAATCCTTTCAATTAAATCATATAATAATCATCAAAGAAATGGAGAAAATGGCCCGGGAATTTTGTGTAATACTTTAGAAGGTGATTTGTGCATCCGATTGGAAAAGAGTAAATATTTGTTATTGGCATTTGTTCAAATAGAATTGATTTTCTTATGTTTTCATTACAATGCTTTATTTGTGAGTTGATGTTATCGACTTTAATATCCAATTTCTACTATTATTATCAAACTCTGCAGGCTTCATAAAAGTTATGAAGATATCTGTCAAAATATGAAAATAGTAATAATATGAATTTATTTGTAAATTATGCCAAAACAGTAGATACTAGACCTACATCCATACGCTAATGCTCTAAAAACCTTTTGCAAAGAACACTACATACACTTTTAGATTATTTTTGACCTTGTTAAATTACTCTGGAACCCGGATATGAATTATCAAGTGGATATTGTGAGAATAATAAGCAAGCTATTGTCCATAAAAAAACCAAGAACGGTTTTGACGCAACATGGTACGGGCGTTCATAGTTCCGTGGCCATTCTCCTTCAGCGTTTTAATAATGGTAGTATGATTGAAACATTTTTTTTTCTAATTCAAGAGAATAAGCCGAATCCCATTTCGGGCACTCATTGAATTCATCGCGTTCGCCGTATGGACTCGACCTACAAATTTTTGATGACCAAATCACTATTCGGTTCATAAACGCCTGCGGAGGTCTATTACAACTGACCACGGCCATGTTTAAAACGTGGTGGAATTCAGTAAAAAACGATCAAATATAGAATCCAAGAACATACATGCTGCATATAGTTAAAAATCTTTGTCTGCGTTTTCCTGACGATAATGCTGATCTGGCAGGAAACGTACGTAAAAATAATACAAAAACTATTTATATTATTTTATTATACTATACTATATTACATGTATATAATTATATATATATATATAACTAAAACACTTGCTTGTATGTTCAATATCTGTTAATCCTCTCGACTCGATTCCTTAGGTAGAGTTTTGTAGTGAAATATAATAACATATTCGAGGGTCAGAAGTGGGATGCATACTGGATGTTAATCCCCGTTGCAGGCAAGCGTTTAATAAACTAAATTTAAAACGCTAATATGTATTGTTTTTCCGATTTCCCGAAATCCCTCTTATACATAGACGTATCCACATAACTTATGGTTGTATCGAGGATGCAGTCAACCAGGGATGTTTTAAAGTAAGTATTAAAACTGATATCGCTGGGTTTCATTTCTCCCTAGATGCAATTTATTTACATGTAATGGCTTTTAAGAACATGATATATATAAAATAGTGAATGCCATATCAAATTTTACCAAATTTTCCATTAGTAAATTAAAATTACAATTTTTTAGAGTAGACTACATTCCACGGTTATTAACACCGCTCCCGTTGAAATTGAGGCGATGAATAGGTACAGTTAAAAAATATAAAACTAACAAATACTTGACAAAATGAATTAATAGCATTTCGGGAATACTTATACCTACAACTTCAATCTTTATTATGTTTTGGTAGACACTTAACAAAACATAATAAAATGATAATGTTGTCATTCCAAACACTCGGCATTGGTCGAAGGTGTCATTAATTTTGCCTTCAAATCATAAATAAATGAATAACTTACGCATTGGCTGGCCTATTCTACTACCTTTTACTTCACACTCGCAATAGCGTGTTCCTGGCTTGTTGCATTAAGCGCGCTATCACTCATAGCGTTTATGGATTTTGCTGTCGACGTATACAAAATCGTCTTTCTCTTAAATTTCTTTCGAAATAAAATGTTAATTGCTGTTATTACAGTAAAAAACTACAAAATATATTTATTAGTGTTTTGCACTTATTATAAGTGCATTTAATGCATGACAAAGCACTCATTATGAGTGCATTTTATGTGCACTCATTATGAATGTAGATGACAGCATAGCCCGCGATGCGAAGATCCAATTAAAACCGCTAAAAAGTTACAACTAAGTGAGTTTAATGTGGAATTTGAAAAGAAAATAATCTTTATTGCGTTCATTATTTATTATGTGAAGAATTCTTGTATATACACAAGAACAGGGGTGTGTGTGTGTGAGTGAGTGCGTGCGCGCGTGCCTGCGTGCGTATATATATCTGGCTATCTCGGAAACGACCCTTTTTGATGGCAGTTCGTACTTTTATAGTTTTACTTACCACATTTATCCATAAGAAGTATTTTCTGGTAAAACGTGATTAATAACAAAAGAAAATCTACGTTCTAATTTTGGACGCCGCTTCGTGGCATTTAAAATTAATTACATTTTACTGTATTATTGGTTCTCGGTGACGGTGGTACTACATGACATACAATAAAGTATGTGAATGAAATAAAATTTGGTATCTGAATATTTATTATTGGGAATGATAATGGGTAACTTTTCTATGAGAAAGTTGTCGTGTCCCTGAGGCGGACTCGGAGAAAGCTGGGCATAGCTCGGTAGCCCAGATATTGTTTCTCAAGCAAAGAATGTCTTGAAAAGTCAGAATATCTTCAACAATATGCGTTACTATGTCATTTTAACAAAACCAAAGACTACTTATAGTTTACGAGCCAGCTTAAATCTGATAACACATATTTTACGGTACCTGAAATTTCGTCCAGTGAGACTGTTATACCCAGTAAACAAGCAATAGGTACTAGCTAAGCCCGGTCACGATAGGTTTGGTCCCTCAGGTGAGGCAGGTATGAAAATTTTAAAGTAATTAACGGCGTCTGCCATTTTAATATTCACCCACCGTTATAATTATTGACCCAACGGCAGTGGCTAAAAGTACGGATGTAGAAAAGGTCTTTTATAGAGTTGGACACAAAATGCTTCTATTGAAGCTTCCTTTTTATGAGCCTTTCGGGAAATTTAACAGGAAATCCACCCTCACCGTTAACCAGAGAAATAGCTCCGTCTTCATGGAACAGAGCATCGAAGTGTCAATTGATGATAAATGTTCAGATCTCAATGCCGTGAATGCCGGTGTCCCCCAAGGTTGTGTACTGTCTCCCACTATTTACGCTTTACATATCACTGATTCACCGAAAATCCGTAACAATCATTACTATGCAGATGACATTATACTCTCACAACACTAGTATTTCTTGGGAGCGTGTTGATAAACGTCGAAACCAACTATTGTTAAAAATCGAAATAGGTTTAGAACACATCTTGAAATGTAAACTTAGAAAAACACAACTTTATTGGTTTACTGCTAAAAATCTTCCATTGTTTCTCCTCCTGTCTTCGGAAACACTAATTTTAGTGCTACACTGAGCTTCACGGTCCTTGGTGCCGATATATCGAAGTGTTCAGTTTTGTGATCCTTTAGAAAGCAAAGTAAAACTACCTTCTAAAAACCTTTGGATGTTCATTAGAGCGTGACAGTTCTTTAAGCCGAACATCACATTTTCTATACTAATATCTAAATCAACAGAGGTGTTTTTGGTTGTTCCGTTATAACTATTGACCTATACATCCGATAAAAATGAAATTTTGTGTACATGTAAAGGATACATCGACTTTGTCGATAGTCTAAATTTTACTAAGTGTTGGACTTCAAAAATGCATTGCGGGGGCGTTAATGATTCAAAAATAAACCTATAAAGCCGCGCGTCCAGTTGTTAACCGCACGCAGGTGAGCGGGCGCGCGGCTCGTACTTTATAAAACACAAGCCTGACCACCATTGAGTGTACTGGGCTGAGGCGCCCCAATATTGACTCTTGTCTCAAGAATGTATTCAACGTCGATTGTTTCCAATCGTCGGCGACCAGCTCGATCTGTTTGTTGGCTTTGCGAGGAAACGTAGCATCTCTATGCATGTTTTATCACAGATACCATGAAGAATGCTCCAAAACTTATCATCCAGAACTATCTGATGTTGGATTCCGTCATCAACATTTTTAAAGCTAACGTTTCTGCCAACGTACACTTTATGCGCAACATTTTTCCACGTACGGCATAACTGGAATTAACAACCGTAAGCGATATTAAAAACCGTTACTCCTTTTAGTTTGCGAAGCCTGATGTGGTGGCGAGAATTCATAAACTACAGTACAAGAACTCTACACAAAAAACAAACAACCTATTTCATTACCACAGATGCAACAGATGTGGGCTGGAGCTGTACTGTAAATAGCCTCTTCTGCGCCCTGTGCGAGCTTCTATAATCGCGCCCTTGTTTTTTTTAGATGTTACAGATACCCTAGCTAGAGAAATGCTATGTATAGGCCTACTTTATTTCATTCAGGGTCAAAAATAAAGCACAAGGATCTTGGTATTGGTGGAACAATTATCTAATATTTTGAAAGAAAAAATCTGTTTTTTTAAAAAACTAGAACTGATACGGGCAAACATGCAGACGAGCTATTTAAGTGGACCCTTCGCCTATTATACCACCCACTGTGTCTCACTCATTAAAAGTCAAACGCCAGTTCATTAGTGCAAATGCGATGCCCACCCTGATGTTTAAGATTTAATTTTTGGACCATTTCGCTCTTCATACTTCTATAATAAAATAACACCCTGCAAAGTTTCAGTAAACGGTAAATTAATTTAATTTTAAGTACTCGGTATGGTAGAGTTTTGAATAAGGAAGGTAGCATAATATAAATTGCGTTTAAGTATGAATTTGTGAAAAGGCGTTTATTCGAAAATATTTACAAAGATTATTCATAACTACCAACAACAGACGTTTTTGACGATATTGGCATGTAGGTACGTATGTTGTTGGAATCGAGCACTAGAGGCGCAGCGGGAACTCATCAGGAGCAAACCGAAAAATAATAGTCCTGCCTGGTCTGGCCATTCTCGCGCCCCTCAGAGTCTACGCCCTGTGCCTGGGCACTGGTGGCACCGCCCTATTTACGGCACTGAGCTGGAGAGTTCATTTGAACTCGTTTTGTCTGTCACGGGCTTCAAAACCGCATCGAAGATGTTGGCGCCCAAATAAAAAAAAGATGTATACTACGCGTAAAGCAATAAACAAACACGAAGTATTTTTTTTTCAGAGCGCACACATATTCAGATTCAGTCCAATAACAGAACACTACTGGTGTATGTAAGGAACTAGTTAGGTACTCGGTCATTAGCACCCTTGACCTTAAATACGAATTCGAAGGAGTTGCTAGATCGTTTGCTTAAAAGTTCATCCGAGGCTTACCTTCCGGATAGGTACAATGACTTAACCGACCGCCTGTCCCCAGAAATGAATTTGTGCCGGAATGGCATCTGTTGCCCTAGACCTTGGGAGCCATATCTCGAAATTGGGGCATCCCAAACGTAGACCTATTCGCGTCCAGAAAGTCGACCGTTGTGCGACAATACATCATTTGAAATTTTCCTCCCATCCTTCTTGATATTACGAGTTTTTTTGCTACTTAAAGAAAGCTGAGGGAACTTGTATACTGATAGTTCGACACTAGATTCAGTGCGTCTGTCTCGCAGCTCTAGAGGAGAGTTCTCGCGGAGTCAATATAAATACTCAATCCAAACAAAAACCTAACAGGTTTGTCAAGAGGAAGGAATCCTCGACAACTAGGCAAATTTCTACTCCTGCCTTGGAAAATTGTGGATGGACCAATCGGATTGCCTAGTGGTCACAGAGAGCAAAAAACTATCGAAAAGAAGTTGCAGATCCACTTTTAGCTACATAAAAGGCTCCAATAGAAAGATAGATACTGTGAGGTAATTTCAAGGTATATTAATCATAAATATCCCGATTTCAAAGATGTAGTAAATATAGCAGCAAATAATAGATGTATTAAAGTAGATTTCTAGCCATTTTACACTTAGAAGATAATTGGCATATGATGTCATATCACAGTCTCATATAACTCTGCAGTTTTTATGTATTGCGCCACATCAACAGTTTTTTTAAATAAAAGTGTATGTTAAACACATTCTAAAGGCTTTATGTTTAAGTAAATCATGATCACAATCACGATATAGTATGGGGTACATTTAATACTTCACTAAAATCATTGATTGAGACATTTTGAAGTTTAAATTCACTAATAATATAGTACTTGTAGTTTGAGATAAGAAACATATAGTACACAAAAATACTATGATTCAATTGGATGGATCAATATTTTTCCTTTTTGCAACACCAAAATTAATAACTAGCAAATTCCTCATTTTGTAAAATCTATGAACATCTTATTAACTGTCTTAACTAATGTGATGTGCATGTTTCTGTTCATGTCTCTGTCTTACTACATTCTGGATCCCAAACTATTTCAAAGTTAAAACATCAAACATTTGTTTTTATTGCAATTGTCTGTTTCGATTTTTAAAGACTTAATTGTTTTCACTTGTAGACTGTTCATTTTTACTTTTGTACAGTTAAGTGCTGATTATACCATATAAAGCCGTATACTACTAAAATCTGTAGGGTCTGTTCGTACATTCAATAATTTTGTAAAATTTTATGACAGATATTCGTTTCCCCAATTCTACCACTTTTTAAATTTATGTCTGTCTATCTGTACGTTCTTTTATAACTCTAAAACGGCTCCACGTCGTGATCGCTTCTGAACAAAAAAACTAACATCTGTCCGCGATTTCGTGCTATTGAACTAAATTACTGAACCGATTTTAAAAATTTCTTCATAAATGAGAAGCTCTATGAGTAAAATAGACTGGGTATATTCGTGCTATAAGAGAGTCTAAAAATTTTTCCACTTATAGAAAGCTACACTATATCCGAGTAATATAATCGATATTCTATAATCGTTATCTACTCAGAACAAGACCGGGTTCGCAGTCGAAAGCGGAACCGCGATTGGAGTTGGGAGTGAGACGAATTCGCATGGAGAGCGGAAACAGGATTAGAACCGAGAACGATATACCGTAATCATGAATTAAGATCGTAATCGGTCGATATAAAAGATGAAGGAATATATTATATGTTCACGCGGGCGGAAGCCAGTTAGTATGTAAAGTGTAAGCGATGATAAAAATGTGTCAAGTTCAAGTGCGCCAGTAACATCCACTAAAAAGCGAGAGATTTAAAAAAGGCTCCAAACATATAAATCTCAGTAGGAAAGAATGTACGATTGGATTACTAAAATATTAGTGAACTCGCTAAATTGTTGGCAACCCTCAAGCCATCATATTAGTACTGTTTCGCATTCCAATAAAACTGACATTATTTATATGAAAAACAACAATGGTTGATAATGTCCTTAGATTATGCCTTCAGATCATAAATAAATGAATAACTTATCCATTGGTTGGCCTATTCCATACTACTTCACTCTCGTAGTAGCGCGCTGTTATCCGTCTCTCATAGCAGTCTTCAAACTCGCCAGCAAGTACTTGGCTGCAACGCTGTGTGTTTATCATGCATACAATATGTTTTGTTGGAATTCCAAACAGTACTATTATATGTTTATTCCAAACACAGTGTTGGTTAAAAACCTGTTTGTTATCTGTTGGTGAAAGTAGATCCTAAAGGATGTAGTCGCGAAATGATTAAACAAAGCAATAAACATGTGTACTTGGATTAGTTTATTTATATTTTTTGGTTTAAAAGAGGAATTACTTCTTACAAATGATAATGAATAACTTACTATTATTTTGTAGTATAATAACAGGAAAACTTCTCATAAATTGAAGACTCCTAAAGAAACCTAATCAAATGATGTATAATAAAATAAGCACTTCCGATTCGTATACAATAACTACCATTAACAATTTTTTTTATAAAAGTAGTTATAACAATTAATGAGATTGATAGGTTTCTTTTAATGAAATAAATTGTTGTAGGTATAATAATAGGCCCTTTTGGGAAACTATGTTTTCTATTGACCTGACTGTAAATTTTCTTTAAAGTTTTATCGCTCTCCCTGCTACTTCTATTCAAAATTTCATCCAAAGGCCAATTTTCTAACCAGCTTTTGAATACTACCGCTTTTCTGATATTTCAAGGAGAAATTTGAATATTACTTTCATTATAAATAGACTTTATCCATTCTGATACAATTGTTTTTACAGCAGACTCAATACTTTTTATTGTAATGAACAGCCTAATCCATT
Source organism: Eumeta japonica (assembly GCA_005406025.1). Taxonomy (NCBI): domain Eukaryota; kingdom Metazoa; phylum Arthropoda; class Insecta; order Lepidoptera; family Psychidae; genus Eumeta; species Eumeta japonica. The sequence continues at coordinate 27,499 of BGZK01002738.1, forward strand.
CGTTAGTGAACCTTAAATCGTCTTTCCTGCGAAGATTGTCTTGTGTAAAAATATTTGACAGGACATAATTTGCTGTCAGAGTGGCTTTCGGTAGCCACCCGGATTGTCCAAAACTTCCTGTCTGTTTTCTATCTAAATCTTGGATCAAAAACTTTGGTTAGAGGATGATGATGGTGATGACTGTATATCACCCTTTGTACATATTTTTTTGGGATACCCAGGAATGTTCAAAAATTAGAGCTGTTCGTCTAGAAATATAAAGTAGTCTATTAGGAGTAGTTGATATATGTTTCCAAACATATATCAACAACTCCTAATACCTAATACATGTCAATTAAACTTATTTTTCGTCGTTAGTAGTGAATTTGAGTAGTGAACTTCGAAATGTTGTCTCAATCATTGATTTTAGTGAAGTATTAAAGGATATGGTGTACTAAAAAAAAAACATTAATAAATAAATATGTAATAGTACGGTTGGCAACCCTAGATGGCACACAAAAATACAGCATAGTTTTTTGTGTTTTAGAAAACGCGTAAACAGGTTATAAAAATATGTACGTTTACTCTAAATTATTCTAAAAACAAGTAAAATAACATAATATAATGTACAATCTATTATATGTAGCTAATATTACAACATAGTTGATTACTACATTCAGTACTGTACACTAGGGGTATAACTTATTTATGTACGTATGCAGTATATTAACTATGTTACTATGTAAGTATGTTTTTATTACTCATGCGGGATAAATATTATTTTTGCGCACTCTTTAGAGATCTCTAAGTACCTGATTTCTCACTGTACATTTGCAACGTGAATTTTGCGTTTGCTCGCGTGTGACAAGTACGACTTGTCGCACGCAAATGTACTTGGCGCATGTGTGTTTTCCTTTTGCAACCCCCCACAGGGGCTTTGCCCCTTCATCCCAATTTTGTACTGTCATTTTTAAGTAACAAAAAATAGTATATGCAACTCGTGCGATTTTGTCGATCACCCATTCGAGTAATTAAGCGCATTTGCTTTGCTCGTGCGCTCAACTTCGCTCTCGAAGGCAATTGATAACTTACCGCACTTGTTGCATAAGAATCTATTATTGTAGCAACACTCTATATACTACGATTAAATTTATATCACAAGAAATGGCAGTGAACACTTATTGAATTATTAAAATTTTGTGTAAGTACAATTTGATGAACATGAACATTTAACAGACTATTAAATGTCTTCGGGTAAACTAATTTTGTTAGATTGAGATCAGATCAAGCAATTACTAAAGCTTTTTTCATAAAATTGAAGTATTTAGCTAACATTGTCATATGTCAGTTTTTCAGCTACTAACAAATAATGGCGCTCAAATTCCAAAAAAAAAGATAAAGATAGCAGTTTTTTAAATGTAAAAAATCTATCTTATTGTAAACCTACTAATAAGACCAATCACTGGGATCACCATCATATATTTGCTATTTAGTTATCCATTTTATTTGTTTGTTAAACGCACTATCTTGATTTCAATTCGAACTATTTAATTTGAAAAAAATTGTCAATCTGATATAGATTTATTTGAAATGTAGAGCACATGAAATTGTAGATAATAACTGTCCATAAAAAAAATTTTTACATAAAAAAAAACAAGTTAATGTTATATACTTAATGATGAGGAATTAATCGCCACAATTTTCCTAAATATTGAACTCGTCAAATATTATTATTAAAAATTATATTTACTGAGATCTCTAGGTGCTCTAAGATTTAATGAACTCATAATGACCTGAACCAATAAACCAATTTTCTATGAAGCTTCTAGTAAATTCTTTCACATGTCATATCATCGTTTCATCTGTTTTAAATTTTAAAGTATGATAGATATACATGCCAAGTGTAGGCATGTCGACATCAAACTGACAAGGCATTTCATTTTGTGGTGAAAATTAAATGTTATTTTTTGATATAGCTTATGACCATTGGACCATACCTTTTAAATTTCACTATATAGGAACTATTATGCCTATTAAACTGCTTATAATATTATACTTCTACATTAGAATTTTTACTTTAATTAAATTCTTTGTAAGATTCAATTTTCTATATTCTACTATTTTGAGAGTAAACAACAAAATTACACATTACTACAGTACAAATATCTTAGTAGGTTTTACATCAGTCGGTGTTTCCTGGGAATAATCCCCGTCGTGGCTGACGTGACTATTATCTAACACTGAGCGCGTATGTATTACTACATTGTCTACAATTTGGTATCCGTTCCACTCCAGCAGTTCTCTGCAACAAGAAATAAATTACTATTCACTTTAATGTCTTTCGTTTAAGCAATTGAAAAATATTAATCAAAATATTGGAAGGATTGTGTTCCTAAATCTCGAGGGGTGATTAGGTACTACATTAGTTAAGTCATAAAATAATCAGACTTGTCGTTGAGAATGAGAAAGAAACTATATAATCTTAATTTTCTTTTATTTCATCAATATTAAATAATTATATATTTTGTCATATAAATTATCATATAATTAATGATAATTATATTTTATTCAATAGTGCATAATATCAGTATACAAAACATCATTAACTTAGTCATAAAAATGCAATTAACAGACAGACAGAGACACTTTTGTATTTATCGTATTAGTATAGATTTAAAATAATCATATCTTATGTTACAGCTACTTCACTGTGCACAATTTATCTAAATAATCCATTAAAAAAATCTATTGATACATTGAGTTCGTTTGTAATATTACCCCTCGATGATTTCAAACAGAAGGAATGCATAATTTTGTATGAAATCAGTCCAAAAACTACTATTTTTTTCATTATGTATAAAAAATTAATTGCCCCAAGCTCACTTGATTTTGTCCACATCTTGAGTAATATGCTCAACTGCCCACATGATTTGTTCAATAGGTATTTCTGTTCTACAATCAAAGTTATCATTTTGGTCTTGAAGATCCACATGCTTAGAAATTTCTTCCGTAATTACATCTAAGATACGTTGTTCTTCAGAATTTGCCTGCAATGAGATACATATCAATGTAAAGATATCTTGCTATTTATTAATATTATAATTGATTTTATAAAATCTGAGAGATACATTTACAAAATTAATAAACATGATTACAGATCTACATACAGAAGGCTATGCATGCACATTCAATAAGGTCTCTAACGATATACAAAATTTGCCCTTAAACAAGTTTAAAATCATTATCTAGCCCATACTTGATTGATAAAAAAGGGAATTTACAAATAATTAGAAGACAAATATAGGTAATGACAAAGCCAGTTCTACTTTTTGAACGTGTACTTTTTTTATAAGATAGTTATATTGACTGTATGTTTAAATTTGAAAAGAGCTTTCTTTAAGTTTCTAGCTTATCCTAATTGAGGGAAAACTGTCTTAAAAAGAGTGATAAAATGTAAATGAAGATATTGTAATGTATTTCAACCATTATGTCATAACCTTTGAAATAAATATATTTTTAAACTGGAATTTACTTGCATTTTTTTTATGCGGTTGCTCACAACTACAAAAAAAAAATAAGATTCAAAAAAACTATGGTTCTATATTATATATAATCTCCAAATCTAAATTTGAAATATCTTGATATATTACTGATATCAGATGTATCTCTTAACATTTTTCCAAAGAAATCTTTCTCATACAAGTTCGCCATATTCAAACAGAAACTGTATTCAATTTCAATAATGTGTTGACTATTAAAATTATTAAAAATTCTGAATATAAAACACGAGTGACCATGATCCTGACCATCTTTATTGGCATAACTCTACAGTCCATGGAAATAACCGTAAGTTGTGATACTACCACAAAGCATGTATGCAAAGAAGTAACAATTGAAATATGTGTCTACAATTAGTTAAATTTTAAAACTTTTATATATTCACCTACAAAATACCAATTATTGAATATGTAAAACATTACGTGATCCCCAAATTACTTTTATATTTCATTTATTAAAAATTAACAAATGGTAAGGGTTTACCTCATATTTACCTCTATTGGATATTTATATTCCCTTACAATTTTGTAATACTGGTTCCAATATGGGGCATTTTCTCCCCAATTTATGTTGTTCCATAAGGGGACTTGAATATCTGCATCTTTGAACTCTCTATTGTCTATGTGTAGCATCTTACGTAACTGTCTCATTTTGGTGACCATTTCTCTCGTGTACATTAAAGAATCTATTTTGTTTTTTGTCAACATATTCCAAGTCTGTTTTGAGAATCTTCTCACTTGCAATGTCGTACAGTTTAATCTGAAATATTTTTAATTAACTATTCACTAATTCTAATCCAAAGGACTGATATTAGAATGGATAATATGAAATTGTTTTAAGCAAGATATATAATAATGAAAAAAAAAACTATTATAGAACGGCCGAATCATCTTGACCAGGTTGAATTTTGCCGCGAGTTAGGCCGCAATAACCACAATTGGATCACAGCGGAAAGTTTGCGGTATGAGGGGACAGGGTGAGTGCTTGCCACCGCCCCCTGCAGTATGCGTTTGCCTTTTCTTTATTATAATCAACGTAAAATCACAAATTGTTTTTCGTTAAGTGTACCGGCGCGAACATCTTCGGAGTGTACTGTACCAAAATTATCAAAAATTCTTGTTACTTAACTAATATTTTCTACACCAAAATCATAAACATACACAAATAATTGTATAATAATTACATGGATTACCAAATTCTTTTAAAGTAGACTTTATATTTACATAAGAAAACAAGAAAGTACTAAATTAAGGACATAGTTTGTACCTTTAATATTTTATATTGCATGTTTGGTCACAATTTTGTATTGAAATAAAAAAAAAGACTGGAGAATCATTCAAAATATAAAGTTTATTAAAAGAAACAACATTTCACTCTAATCACATAATTCGGTAAACAATCCAATAATGGCGCATAAAAATAAAATAAACTGTAAGCTTTTATATTTTTCTACTAAGTAGGATTTAGTTAATATACCAGCCGCCTAATATTACACTTAAACTAAAAAGTCACAAAGACATGAAATGTCTTTTAGTAGGTTTTTCCAATTAAATTACAATCCATTGCATGAAAATTAAATTAATTTGGTAAATGATGTTATGATTGACACAGGTATGTACGTGGATAGCATTACAATAGGAGTTCAAAAAATTAACTTCTTTTACAATTCAAAGGAATCGTAAAATAAGTTACTTTTTTCCAATGCATATAAACTACAATAGTAAATGAGGGTGATGAGTTTTATAGATATAGGAGATATCTTTATATTTCAATATAGATGGTTAAAGCAGATCTGATCCAAGAGCAGATAGAACTTATTTTAAGTGCATGTGAGTGATGCTCCAAATGGAGAGCTAGTGAAAATAAATGTTGAATTCAAGAAATACAAACCGATTTTTTCAGTTTTAACTGTGGTCTATACTACTAGATGTGTCATTTTTAGTACTAGAGAAACTAGGAGTATCAAAATAAAATATCATCAATCCTAATAAAGTACATCATAAATTTAAAATCAATATTAACTGATTATATTAATTTATATAATATTATATTATTGAATATATTATATTATGTACAATATTAACTAATATACTTTCCCACTAACAAAAAAAAAACACTAAGAAACAACATTATAACACCTGCAGCAAACATCTTCAATAACATAGACTCGGTTATTCAACTTTTTTCTTCTTGGTATTAAAATTTTGTAACATAAATCTTCATCATTAAACATCATAAAGCTTTTTTGTACTTCGCCAGCGATATCACATTGGGCTACTTTGTCGGAATATGATATGGGTTCCAGGTCAATACAAGAAATAGGCGAGAGTATAACAGTCATGCAAGACTGATTTTGTGAGCATATTATCTCTGTCACAGACCCAAGACTACAAAAATCAAATTTTAAAAAACTTTAGTTTTAGTAAATACATATTAATGACTAATGATCTAAGTATTTTGTAGACAAACATCATAATATTTTTTTTTGTTACTAGTTTCTTATTTTGTTAAAATAATACCGATTTAAAGCAATATTTAAAAAAACCAGCTAAGAGGGTGTTGGACCATGCTCAGTGTAGGGTTTCGTATCAATTACTACAAAGAAATGCACTAAAGATGAAAAACACTATGTTGTTACATTTTTTTTCCATATTTTTCGCGTAGAGTAGGTATAAGCACTTGAGCCGCATTATTTGATGTGCAAAACACAATTTAAACACTATTACAGTCTCAAAATATAAAAACATAATGTGAAAAATTACACCAACAAAAGAGCATGTCGTTCATTCATGGCACTTGCATCTTTTTACTGAAAACTACAGTTTTTCAACAATAACTTGAAAATGATATATCTGATCCTGTTAAAAATAATTTTCGTTGAAAGTATTTATTAATACTTTTGTATTATTATTTTTTCATATTTTTTGGGACATACGGTTTAAAAAATAAAGGGAGACACTATGCTATTTACGAAACGATTATTTCCGAAAATATTGACTTAATCAAAAAAATCGCGTAGAAACCTTAGTGTTTTAAAAAAAAAAACTGTCAAACCATGTGCCACACTGATGTGGGCTGAAAAAAATTTTTTTAGCTTTTGTTACATGTATGCTGTGCCCCCTAAAAATACTTATTTTTGTTATTTAACTACCAAAGTAAGTAGCGGCTTATACAAGACACCTATACACCAAATTTCATCCATATATTTCTTGCAATTTTTAAATAAAGTGTCTATAACATATGGATGGACAGACGGACATTTCGAAACTGTAAGGGTTCTGTTTTTGTCATTGACACTGCCTCCGAAACCCGCGTAAGTTCATGAAAAAAATGAATACTCAAGCCATCAATAAAAATTATTCATAACAAAAGACAATACACAATTGCATTATAGTTTAAAAAGTGTAAAATAAAATAATTAACCTGACTTTAAAACTGTAATTTATATCATTAAAAAGTGAAAAGGGAGAAATAGAAGTTTTATCTTTTAAAAAATCTAAATGTCAACCATTTTTTTGAGGTTGGTGCCAGGCTTAATATTTAGGATAAAGGTTGGTAGTTGTAATATGCGGTATGAGTACTGTTGAACATGCCACATACTCCGCCTACCGTCCGAACTGCGGTGGTGCACGCCGAAAGCGCCCGAAGTCGATGTCAGCGAGAGAGCAACCCAACGGGCACAAACGTGAGGGCACACGCCGTTACTTACAGACACCTTTGAGGTAAGTTTTGATACGCCTATTATCATATCATATTGGTGTTGCTACTAAATTTTATATTACCTTTTCACTTTCTCAAATCGTGTATTTGTTACATTACACTTCTTTTTAAGTCTTAAAGAGTCATTATTGGTGATGGATATGTGTGAGAAGTTATGTGATAAAGATATAAGAAGAACTGTGGTGTACTAGTAGAGAGCATGTTGTTTAATGATTAGCAGTTACCTGGTTAGAATCCTGAGCATGGATGACCTGTCTAACTCAAACAAATCTTTTACTTTCTGACTCAAACAAAACTGAAGATCACTTGTTTCTTGTCTCAGAGACATTTCAAGCTAAGAAATGTTGTTACGCACTGTTGATGACGATCTTCAACAGCTTCTGATATATTATTATACTGAACCAGCATGAAAACTTTAACATTTAAGCCCCTCGATTTGAAATAAAAAAAATGAGAAATTTAATTCCTTTTTTACTTACTAATTAAATAAATTACAGTTTTGAAGTTGGTTTCATTTCATTTAAATTACTTTTTTATTTCTTTTTTTCCTTTGAATACCATTACTCTATTATTTCTTTATTGTCTTTTATGTGCAATTTTAGATAAAATTACCTAATTTATCTAATTAATTTCTAATGTATGAATACTTACTGTCAGTTATTTAAACAGCTTTTTCAATTTTTCGTTTTTCAATTATTTTTTTTTCTTTTGTGCGTAGTTTTAGGTGAAATTATGATAAGTCTTGATACTTATTTATTTATTGATAGAAATACCTAATTTATTAGTAATTCGTTCATCCTTTTCATCAATCAAAAGGTGCTGCTAAACAAATCTACAGAACCAATTTTGATGAAACTTACACAGTTCTCTAAATTGGAATATACTTAGTCCAATTAAAACAGAAATTTTTGTAATCCGTCTTACAAGTTTTGAAATATGCATGGTCAAACACACACATATATACAAATATGCATACATACACTTATGAAATTTGGCACAAGTGTTTAGAGGCTGGTTTAGACTGACATATACAAAAACTGTACCATTTTGACAATATTACATACATTTGGGTCAAATTGATAACCTCCTTTTTATAAAGTCTGTAAAAATATTATAGCTTGCTAACATAATAAACGAATTTAAATTTTTTAATATTAATTTAATTTCAATTGTTGCAGATGTTTTTCTTTTAATTCCAAAGAGAAGAAACAGAATTAGATTTACATTTTGTTAATAAATAAGAAAAATAAATGCAAAAAAAAATTATCACTTTTAGGAATATTAGATGTATTTTCTAACATGTATTTTAATGCTAGAACTTTCATAACATAAGCAAGATTAGAAAAGGAAAAAAGTCATAAAACAAATATTTATCATGCCATTTTAGGAAAAAATTGAATGGACAGACAGACGCTACATATTTATATAGCACTACAGATAATTTAAATCAAAACTTACTCATATGGTGCAAGTTCATTATCTATAAAACTGGCTGAATCATTGTCGTCTGTTAAATGTTCATATGCATGTGGAACTCCTGAAACGAAATCATTACTATTTTAAACATATATTTATAAGGAATATGCTAAACTTAACAAAACTATTTCCAAATAATAAACAAAATAAATGAAAGTAAATTTTAATTTATTTTTTTTCATTTTTATAACATGAGGATTAATTTTGATTGCTTGTACAAATCGACAATTGCATTATTTAATGCACTTGAAATTCTTTGTATTTGTAACATGAATCACATTAATACTGATGCAAGTCCTACAATACCCGGCTTGACCTCTTCAAGTTTCCTTAAGATAGATTTTAGCACTTTCATAAAATGACCTAGTACTTGAGTTTGATATGATAACAACAATAAAAATAATTGTAAACAATACATTATTTCGTTTACCAAGTAATGAAACAAAAATATTAAAAATTGTGAATAAAGATAAAAATGAAGACTTACCTGCCACCAGTGCCATTCTATCGATGGATAAATCACGTTGTTTATGATAATCTTTATTAATGAACAAACCAAGTTGACTGCAGCATCCTAGATGTTCAGTGCCGGTTGGACCTGGACCAACACCTTTTCCAATTACTGTATACTGGGGGTATCGCTCCACAATATTAGTACACCTGACAAGTAAAATTTTCAATAATTTAAAATTTCCTAGCGCTTTCACTCTAAACTTTAAAAATTCTACAGCCTACCAAAAGTATTTTAATTTCCAGGTATGATTGTCACCAATCCTTCTTATTGCTAGTTAAAAGACTTTTTATGATTACATAAAGTTGAAATTTGTCAAATTGATGGAAATAAAAATATATCTTACTAATCTAAAGGGGACAGAAAATATAATAGAACACATTTTGAAATCATAAACTTTTAATCGTCCAATTATGAAAAAGAGGCTTTCAAAATGTCAATTTGGCCAACCTCCAATGTGTTTAGCAAAATTATATCAATTACCACATATGCCATGTGGTCTATGGAAAACAAATCTGATCTATGCAATTTATATGATAGATATAATGGTTATGTACCAGTCATTAAACTGTTCTCTACTCCATTCAAAATAATGGTCCAATCTCCTTAAGCCATTGGATTCCAAAGCTTTGAACAAAATATTGAAATCAGCATTTGGTGTGGTGAAAATTGCAATCCAGGGTTTGATGAAGCCAAAGACTGTGTGCACAAGTCTCTCAAGATCATGTGGTACCATGTGCTCAATCATTTCTATTGCGACTACTGCGTCACATCCTATAAGGCGATAATCTGGGTCTGCTGCATTGCCTTGTAGCAGCTGCGATATTATAAAATATATGGATATGAATTTATAATAGATGAAAAATAACATGAAAAATAAATAATAAAGTAAATAAATAATAAGCACTTTCATATTTTATTAAAAGCCCACCAGCAATGTTTCAATTAAAAATTAATATTGTCACTTTACGTGAATTTATGTCAAACTAACACAAACAATTAATGGATAACAACAAATTTTATTTCCTTATAAGGAAATGTTATTTCATTTAATATTATGAAATAATATTTGAGCCTCTTCTGCCATCTCCTTTTAAACTAACATTTAACAAAAAGTCACTTTTACAATAAACTTTACATTCCACATATTAATTTTAATGGTTATTCAGGATAAAATCCATTAAAAGGAAAACATGAAATACAAATTTCACTTTAAAAGTAGCTTTTTGTTAAATGTCAATATAAAAGAAGGTGGAAGAGGCTTTTAAAGATGTTAATTAAAAATCCTACTTCATTTAAACAATGCTGAAAATAAAAGTCATTAGGACCATTTTAGTTAACTTTTTTTAAATATTAAAAATGAATTTAAATATTACATATTTAAATTATAATATTTTATAATCGTTTTACTATCACTCAAGGTGATATTTGTTGTCATAAATTACTATGTTATAAAGTATATTAATTGGTAGAAAATAATACACATTTCAGGAAGTGGCTATCTGGGTTAAATCATAATACATGAAAAACATATAACTATAATAATTAACAGTTTTTACTATGAATCCTCATAATCCAGTATTATAGTTGTATAATGTACATTTCTAGGTCAACAATTCGTAACATTCTGATATCAATAAGGTGGAAAAAAATTGTGGATGGACAGATGAATAAAGCACTACCACACTACATTGTAATAATACTTATGAACTTATATTAAATAAGTGTTTTTATAAATTGTGAAATCTTGTCATATCACAATTACAATATTTTTGTAGAATGAATATAGTAAATAAATAAAATTTTGTGCACTTTTGTAAAATCATCCTATTTTTTGCTAAAACATACAAAAACTTAATCTAAAATTAAACATCTACTTTGGATCAGAATAGAGACACTCAAATAAGACCATAAAAAGGGAAATAGAGCAACATCCTGTTAAATACAACATGTATAATACATATAAGTTTCAGGTCATTTATTATTTATCTTACATATTTAGAATAATACGTACAACTATTTTAAGTTGATCTTCTTTCCTTGTGGAATGACTGTTACTTTTAAAGAGATCCGATGAATGGCTCAAAGGTAAAGTTTCTATATCGACAGCAAGTATGGTGTGAATGCCTGGCACTTCCTTCAGGTATTTGATGAAACTTGCATCATGATATCCCAAATCTACCACCTGCAATTGGAATATTTCTGATAATCTTCACAATATATAATTTCCACTTATAAAGTGTTCTTTGAATAGAATACTTGAGTTTTCTTTTAAACATTTTAAGTTCATTCTGTGGTACCTGTTCATTCTGTGGTACCTGTTCATTCCACTGATAGAATGCGGACACTCAAAGGGTTAAACAATTTTTCTTCAACATACCATTGGAAATATACAAAATTTAATAAAAATCTTACCTTTTCTAACTTCCCATGCCATCTTTCATCAATGATACAATCAAAAACTGCTGCATATCTTTGTGCATATACTGGTGGGTAGAACACCACACCTTTTTCCTCATCGTAATCGGCATAAACCTGAATATTTTGATTTATGGCAATGAATAAACAAAATAATTGTAATCAAATTACATATACAGGAATTTCATTATATATAGATATTAAATTTGTGTTTATTTAAATAACCACAATAATAATTAAGGATTAATATGAATTTCATATTAAAAATAAATCCACCTATGTAAAACACTATAAAATAATAACATAAACCTATATTCATTTATGGACGGTTGTATGATCATACCAAGACTCAATATAAACATGATGCAAAACAAGCATTCATATACTTTTCCTCTACCAACAAATCAAGCAAAATAATAGATTTATTGCGGTAAAACCTTGCTGCATCTGACTTAGCAACAGCACAAAACTGGGCTGGATCGACCAGTGAGATACAAGTCTCAAAGAATACAGACACAACAACTTCTTTTATTGCATTTGGTCCAGTGTAAATTCTGATGGCTTACTCATTCTCCATCAGCCCACTCAACTCTACACCAGACATCCTATTCAATCTCGAAAGGCCAGTAACACTTCTGTGTCTCCTTTGGGCTTGCAAGTGTCCATGGGCGATGGTGATTACCTACTCTCCAGTAACTGGCATGCTCTTTTGACCCTTAAAAAGAATAAGTTACATTGATGAATGTAAAAGGGTTTAGAGAATCCGACCACCATTGCCCTATAATACTATACCTTTATTTATTCACCAAATACCCAAATTTTAAGCTTCGCACCATAAAAAATAGTAGTCACTCATTTGATTTACTCGATGTAGATATGTAAAAGTTATATTATAATGGGTAAATAAATAAGTAAAAAGCAATATAATAATTTTAATTTTGTTCATACATGCAGCAGCTGTTACTTATCGAGGCGCCTTGATCGCGGCTGTTCACCCACTTGGCATTAGTTTGTTTATACTAGACTGCATTAGTGTTCAAGAGTCAATAAAGTATTGTGAAATGCTAAGTCTCTTTAAAAATTTTTTTAAAATTTGAAAGCTTCAAAAGTGAAAAGCATGTAAAATAACATAAAGCACACTAATTAGTCAGTTGTCAAATATTTGTTGCAGTGTAAACTACTTGCCAGAAATAGAAAAAGTACTTCTACTTCAATATTAACTTCAATCATGCCACTATACAGTTGATGGTACATGAGATATTTGAAAAATTCTAGCTGAATGTATAATGTTAGAAGAACAGATAAACCTTGATATATATCGGTAAAAAAACCATTTCTCTTTTCATGATCAATCCAAATATGGTAAACTAAACAAACTTGATATCATTCACTTAAAAAACCCAAACATAAGGGATCCGAGGACCACATCTCAACATTATATTTAGTGAGGGTACTTGGCTGCTCTTATACAATGATAGAGAGACACTCACATAAGATGCGAAACATCCATGCTTTTAATACACAGTACGTACACATCACATAAAAAAACACATGCGCATTAGAAAAATGAAAAGAACTGAAATTTTTTTCAGTATTCGTACAAACATTTCTGCTATGTTTCCCATAAAAACTTTCAATTCACTTCATGAACTGGATGAAAGTTATAGTTATATGATTCTAATATTGAGAGTGGTAAAATATCATTAGACACCCATTTCTTGTCCCTAAAGATAATGTGGTCGAACCACTTTGTCGCATCATAAATACATGAGTCGTGCAGAATATCTGAACTAAGAATATTAGGATTGAGTTTATTTTTATTGAGTTCGTTCAGAATAAAAACCTCATATTTATATTCTTTCCTTTCATCGGCGTTTTGGAAGGTAACGTAATCTATTGGATCTGATAGTGGACTTTTTAATATTGATGTTTTAAAACTTTCTGCTAATGGAATATATAGAGAAACCCACCAGTTCTTCGGTCTCATCTTCGTCACTTTCAGCTGCTTTGATGGCTGGAAACACAGTGCCGAATAACACAGGTCTTATTACACGATCAATAGCCCGCAGCAATGAATCACGAATATAAATCAAAGTTTGTAAAATAATAAGCATTTTTCTGAAGAACTGGGCAATTTAAATTTATGTATGCAAACATAACAACAAAATTTACCGCTCATAAACCGTCAAAAGCACCATGATCGACATGATGTTCATATGTTTTGAAAAATCAGCAACCTATACACAGAACAAACATAAATAAAGAAAAAAAGCAACTGACGTTGACAGTGACACAGACAAAATGTAAGGAACGGAAAAGATTCGAGATTCTCACGTTAATCAACATTTGAAAAAGAGGTGGTGATGTTAATTTTAAAACAAGAATTCAATAAAGACAAGTTACAAATTTAATTCATTTACTTATTAAACAAAAACTGACTTGATTTGATTTCAATAAGAATGGATACTTTTTATTGCCTAGTTCGGTATTACCACCGACCACGAAACAACAATTGCAAATGAAGGCAAAGATTTAGCAAAAGCTATAGACACAATTTTGAAAATTGCAGACAAAGAAATGTTTGATTGCAATTTGAAATAAGGTACATCTCCACATCTATTTTAGCGTCGACACTACTTTCATCATTAAGTGGGAGTCGTGTAATGCTCCAGGATGTGTGATGATGCGTGTGATGACGGCGTGACTGGCGCTGAGAGTAGTGCTCGCGGCGGTCTCCCCTGCATTAGACGATGTCGGTCCAGTTCAAACTTCTATAATAATTACCCTCTGAGAATTTTGCTGCTTTTATACCATTGCTTTCTATATTTAAATAAGAGACTTCTGAATTACCACCACCTGATTTAGCATGGAATAAAAAGAAAACAAGAGAGATTAATGCAATAGAAAATAAAAGACAAACAAAATTAAGAAGTATGGACTATTATAAGAGTAACAATGTACTTACTCCTTCTTCAAGGGGAGTTCAAAAAAAGGCTTTTACTATTTTTATTTCATGCAAAAGACATAATCGAAACTGAAATAGTGCATTTTATATGGTAATATAAACAAGAATTATAAAAATAAAACAAAATAAGGGTTATGCATATTTATTAAAGAATGTTATTATCATTTTAGAAATATGTTATCTAATTTACAACAAACAATAATTGAATTAACGGAAACTATCAGTGTTGGTCACCGATTTAAAAAATAATAATACAATCAATATCCATCCGCTGAAGTAAAGAAATATAGTATCGGCATTCTAAATGTGTCCTTATTTCTTAATCTTTAATTTCAAATGTCTTAACTGATAAAAAACGTGTGCGATTACATTTAAAAAAATTGGAATCTATGTTTATTTTTTAGGGTTCCGAGCCAAAATCGCAAAAATGGAACCTTGTATCTTCGTCATGTTCGTCCGTCCGTCCTTCCGTTCGTATGTCACAGGCATTTTATTTAAAAACCACAAGACATTTATTAATGAAATTTATCGTGTAGGTGCCTTTATAAGCCGCTACTTAGTTTGATAGTTATATATTATTATATACATTATATAGTCCGACAATGCCGAATTATATATATATTAATTTTGTAATTGAGCATATTATTACTATCTTTATGTTTTAAATTTTCAAAGAATTCTAGAATACTTAAGCGTAACTCCTTATTACACACACGTACAGCATCTAAATTGTGATCATTATTGAGTTTATGACCGGTTTCTATCAAATGTTCTGCAAAATTAAATTTGTCTGATTTTGTTTTTTAAAGGTCAAAATATGTTCTTTATGTCCTATCCTATGTTGACCCGTTTTTAAAGATTATTAGCCGTTGAGCTGTCAACTCGAGTAATAGATTCACAGTATTAAACAAAAAAGCTCCCTTCGATGTTCGCTTATACTGACGAATAACTACGGAAGCCCACTCTGCGCGTAGCCCGACATACAATTAGCCGATATTCTTTTTTTGATAATTTTTAGATCACTATACTGTTCGACACCAAAATCGAATCAGGTCTTTTCCCCAAACAAAAGCATCTATTGCTGCAATTTGTATAAAAACCGGTTAATTTAAATAAGATTCATCATTGGAGAAAAAATTTTCAAAGTTGTTTAAAGACAAAGGATTATTTACAATATTTTTTAAACTACTCTACCGATAAAATTCAAAATCTAAACCGTTCATCTTCATAAAAACCAACATAGATCATTGCAAAATGTATAAAAACCGGTTGGTTCGTATTATAACTGTGTTTTAAGCTCAGAGAGCCAAAAAATATCAAACTTACTGCTATTTATATTTTTATCACTGTCCGCATCGAATATAATGCTAACAGGCATTATACAGCATGTCTAATTATGACAGGTAGCTATATTATCAAACGAAAAAGGCAATTGTTCTTTTCAGAACTCTAGAAATTTCAAAGCAGCTCTGGAAAAAATATTTAGTGATAACGTCTGCACGATCTTCAGAATGACGAACATGCAGATCGTCGCCTCGCCACAGCGTGTTTCGCGTTGTATGCAGTTCCAGAGACTAGTACACGCACTGGGCCATATGTTCATCTTTCTGTCAGTACTGACTTCTTTATGTGCCGCACCATCCACCGTCTTAAAGAGTATTTGAAACTATGAGCATAACATGTCCGCCATGCTAGGCTCCACGTTCGACTACAGTCGATGTTGCTAAATCCGTCATGACCATTTTCATTGAATAAAAATCGTATTTTTAAATATGGACTCACGCCTATTTCTTAGATGGTTAAGCAGAGACTATAGATTTTCACATGTTACGAGCTTTGCATATCTCTCTTGCTTAGCTAACATTCGTCAATCTGAATACCTATTAAATAATTTTATATAAATTTAAAAAAGGTCTGTAAATAAAATAATGTACTTCTAT
>BGZK01002739.1:0-44024 GCA_005406025.1 Eumeta japonica
TACTCGTAGAATACTTCAATTATCTCAGAAAATTGCTCTAAATAAAGAAACAAAAAGTTTTTCCGATATTCCCATTAAAAGATTAGATAAACAATTTTCACATGAAAATGCCACTAAAAAAGAAAAAATAACAACAAGAGAGATGAGATCGTATCGGGTAATCTCGCAATCACGTTTCATTAACATGTAATATTTACTTAGTCATTTTTATTTACCGAAATCTAGGCATAGAGTGATATTATAGGATAGCAATAATTCTGCGCTATTTATTTATTAATATCGTTCCATTATCATCTCTGTCGGCCAGCAGATGAAATCGGAATATAGCGAGGGGCAGGATGGGAGGTTTGAGTTTGTGGGACAATATTTAGGCGACTTTGTAGCTCGTTAGTATTTTTTTTGACTTCTTTTTACTTCTCTTTTCTTTAACTTCCCACTATAGAAATTGAAAAATTTTCAAAATTGAAGTTACTGTTTTCAATTCTATTTTCAAAATCGAGTGTTTATCTGTTTTGGCGGTGATTTTGATCAAGCACACGTATACGCCTAGTCTTAACTTTTGAACTTTCGCTGCGAAAACGTGGGTGGGCGTGTGTGTGCGTGATTAGTAGATTTACTGAAAATTTTAATCGTTTCTAATGATAATAAATCTCAAATGTAAAATTTTCGAATAAATGTTTTCATGAAATAAATTTTAGTCTACCTACTATATCGATCGCTATCAAAATCTAATCAACTCTTTCCCCAAAAACGCATCAGTGTCGTATACCGCATATGAATCTTTTGAGTTGTTTAAAAGGTATCATTGGAGAAAATTTTTCAGATAAGCTTTTTTTTGAATGTCTTTTAAGCTACTAATCTGATTAATTTACAAAGTCAATAGCAGCTTTTCTCAACAAAAAAGAACGATGATCCTAGCAAACTGTCAAAATCAATTGGTTTGTTCGAGAGATATCGTTAATGAAAAATTTTCATAACTTGTAAAATTCTGTTTGGGTTGAAGGTTTACTACTCGATCAACTATTTTACTCCAAAACAACTATGCTGAATGTTGCAAAACGGAAAAAAGCGAATAAAGCATTCGAAATATAATGCAATCGAATAATTAAAAAATTTAATAAATCTAGATTTTTCAACTCGAAAAGCTCTAAAAGTATCTAAACGTAAAATTGCACTTTTAATTTTTGAGCTCGGAAAGTTCGAAAAAACACTGAAATCAATTTTACTTCGTAGAACTCATTAATTTACTTCTAGGTATATTTTTGAACGCTTTCAGCTCAGAAGTAGCAAGACTTAGAAGATCGACATTCTTTCAGATTTTCGAGCTCGAAAAGTTCAATAACTTGTATCATATTTTTTGATCTCGAAGGCTCAAAAGCATCCATAAAGTAAGATCGGGAAGTTTTGGCGATGGCAGGCAAAGTCAGCCGTTTTCAGACAAAAATAAATAATTCATTCATAAATTATAGGTCAAGTTAAAAAGTAAATAGTCTCTCTTATCAATATATATATGTCGATTATTTGTTTCCAAAATTTCTCTATTCAAAAATGTTTTCTCTTTAAGTAAGGTACTTGTTATTGTCCTTAAATCACTTTGCGTTTACGCACTGTAACATCAATATCATAATGATTTTTCATATCTCGTGATTCAGTTCCCAAGTAACACATAACCCACATATTAGCACAAAAGTGGATACGGATTTATGTCCTAGAATCAAACTAACACTTTTAATTGACTATTACAAATAAATTTACATAAAATTCTTTGTGTATGAGCTTGTGACATTGTATGCTTTTATATTGGTGTTTTGTGTTTACTGTATTATATAGCCTAGATAGGTACATGTGTGCCGAAGAATTAGATGAGCAAAATTGAACTCTGAAGACCTGTGCGCCTAGGGTTTTGCATCTCATGTTTAAAATTGGTATTAGAGTCCATGGCTTCGTGACTGATAAAGCTTCATGATCATCCTCGGGGCTTATACTCTTCTTCTTAGAGAGGCAACATTGAAATAGGGATAGCAAAGACACGGACATTTAACTCATATAAATCTAGCAACGTGCATCTAAAGTCACAAACAAACATTTCAATTGTACCTAGTAGAACTCGATCGTATAAAGTCGAACACATCACAGCTAAAACCATAGACGATCGTCGGCCTCGCCTTGTAAGGCTTATCCCACGTTTTTGTCTTGTCGATGGTGCGAGCTTCAAAACGCGAGCCGGCGGACCGTTTATTTGTTTTTGTCATGTTTTTTTTATTTATCATACACGGCGACGAAACCCACCTCGAGGCGATCCTATCGCGTCTTGATCGATTGATCGTCGGCGGGGTGTATTCTCTAACCTAGAACGCCCTACAATAAAATGACATTTAAACGAATCTCATTGTGTCACAATTTTTTTATATGTTCATAAGTTAATATACGCGAAGGCATACCCTTACAAACCAGTAGGCACCGAGATCAAATATTGACTATGAGGTTTGAATTTAAATCGAGTGCAACCCACTCGCTTCTTTCCTCGTAGATAACGTCCAGCAATCGGTCCAGGTTGTAGCAACGGTACAGGTGACAGCAGCCGTTAGCGGACCCCCCCAGACCGCCCTGGGTCTGCGTGTAGGGTTTGAAGTCCAAACAAACCTTCTGGATGAAAGTTGAGAGGACGACGGAATAGATCCATACACGTCCCTTACAATAAAAATTATTGTCATTTTATTAACCCTATATATATATAAATGAAATAAATACATTTTACAGACTTATTACGAGATCTCCAAAACTATAGGTCCGATTGATTTGAACTTTGACACAGTTACTCTTTTCGGGACGTAGGCGCTCCCAAATCTGGTTTTACATAAAGTCTGCATTAAAGTCCAGCCACATGCACCTGTATTAGGGAATGATAATAGTGTTCATTAGTCAACAGATGTTTGCTTATGTGATCGACTTTAACTTTTGTAAATGTATTTCATTTTAACGTCATTTATATACGTTTATTATAAATTTTTAATCCGTTATGAATACAATGATTCAGGTTAAGTAAACAAAGTAATTTTCTGCCCGGATGAGCACAGAATGCATATGTAGTACTTTTATTAGAATCGTGAATAGTTTTTATAATTTATCCCTTCCGGGACACAGAACGTTCAAAATAATATATCAAATTTATATCCAAATTTATATCCAAATTTATTGTAAAAATACATTTAGATTTAAATTTCTGTCACGTTCTTTTGAACAATAACCATATTGAGGAATTGAAGACAGATTTTCCTTCAAGTACCTACCCCTTAATATGTAGCGAAAATTTTTAATTGATAAAAAAAGATTGTTTTTGTACAATTTAATGTTTGGTTTTCGATATCCTACCAAACGCAAGGTACATCTTCCGACAAGGGAGTTGGACTTGTAAGACAAACGAATTGTATTTTTCTTGAAATATTTAAATCTCGATGCCAGCGACCTATTCATGACCGACAGTTTAACGTGGTCTCGAAGCGGAACCGTTAGTTTAATTTTAGCCTATTTTGAAAATTCTTAACCTTGACAATTCGTCTGTGAGAGGGACAAAATCCGTTACATCTTAATTAGTAAGCAACTCGCCAATCATACGTTATTTGCTGTCAAGTGTTTAATGTTGTAAAAGCTGTTTTTAGAATAAATTATTACTTTAACCTATTACATTTTAAATGGATTTCGTTTCTAATTACAAATCCTGATTATACTTTTTTACTATTTTTATATTAGTAATATTTAGACAAATAATACAAAACTATAAATGTTAACGAAAACCCTCCTGTTACATCTTTGATATAATTATTTAGAAATTAGTAAACTGAACTTAATGCAAAGAGAATTTTAGCCATAATTAATTCATTTATCACTATAAAAATAATTTATTAAAGTTTCAGTTTAAATATCATGGATAATAATATTTTTTAATAAGGTAATTTTTAAAAATTACTGTTATAATATCATACGGTTGGTCGGAACATGCGTTATAATGATTTTAGCAGTTAAGTTGCTAATTTGTCTTTACCATCTTACCTTTCATGCCTTGTATCCATCTGAGAGTCCTTCACACGCCTCCCTACTTTCCATTACCTGTGCGTTCATGTTACTCATTCATTGTGCGTGTTCATGGTTTCTGGCCTGCTTATTGGTCAAAACCAATTACGGTTTGAAATATATAATACCCCTACAATTATATATTAGCGTAGATGATTTTACGCTCAAACGATGAAAAAAATATTTTGATAGAATCGATATTTTATGCATTTTGCTTTATTTTTAGACCTATGAACAATCAACATCCATTGTGTTTGTATTTTTCTGGTAATCACATTGGATATAATAATTGTATTATACTGAGTAGTTTTATATAGGTACGCCAAAACAAAGTTTCATATCAAAAGAATACGTAATACATTCACTTTCGTGTTACCATCCCAATATAAATACGCAGATTCAACTCTAATCTCCTGTTATGTCATACAAAGTTGTTTCTGTTAATAAGACTCCAATTGTTTATTATTTAAACCATATTATATATACCTGTCCAACTTAAACATCTTGAGACAAATACAAACTACATGATACATCCAACAAAAGCATCGCCCTCGTGTTTTAAGATACTCATCCGTTGTAATGCGCTGTAGGCTACCCATTAAAAGCAGAACTTGGCCTAACCGAGCTTTACATATTTTTTATGTCTTGTTGATATTCCTTATTGAAGAACGTTTGACGCAAGATCTGGCATTCAAGTGGTTACCGATAGGAAATTAAAAAATATAAGGACTTGCAAGTATGCCTTTGCATGTTGTGTATGACAAAATTGAAGTTATAATGCAGAATCAGAATATGAATATGAATGAAATAGAACCCGTTAAAAACCTTACAACTATCAACCCTATCTCCGAAAGCTTCAATCCTACACTAAATTCTACACTAACCTTGTCAATTCAGTATCGAACTAGGATTGTCACTTTAAAGCAAGATTTAAGTTTTGATGTTTTCAAACCGGCCTATACGTATGACGACAAGTGACCGTAATGACGGAAACTATATTCAAGTCGCAACTCTGTGGCCGTGCCTACATTTTTTCAAAAGCTCCTGTTCGACCCCGCCGAGAGGGATTAAGAGGTGTTAAATCTCACGTCATATTAAACGTCCGCGACCGATCGGTTTAAGTCGCGGACTCGAATTAAATTTTTATCGCCAATAACAAAATTTACGAAGCTCTGTCTGTTAATGTCTACAAATTTTTGATTTTCACTTTTTCAAAGATGATTGCGCGAGCTTCAAAATAAACTCCGTCGTATGAAACTTAAACCTATTTTAAGGCGTTCCTCTAATTCGATCACCTGTGTATTATTACAGTAATAACCGCAGTCATTAAATTTTGTATATTTGACGCGAAAGGCTGCTAAGAAAACCTTTTCGGACGTGGCTCATTAGAGCAAAGGGCCAGTGATTACCGCATTCCTCAGCGTTCGGTTTCTCAAAACTCACAGGGTCGACGGCGATCGTCGGAAAGTACGACTTTTCGGTCGTGCCCGTGCCACGTTCTCTTACTCCCATTGCGTATGTGTCTAATGATATACGAAACAGTCGCTCCTTTGCGTGTGATTTGTTTACACATGAAATATCATGAGTTACATTGAATACATCGCCATATTCAATGGAACTGATGAGCGATACAATTCTTTTGGATCTTTCTTAGACAGAACGGTTTCGCATAGAAAATTTACAGAATCTATGTAAATTTAAAAAAGATATTATTTGTAATTACTTCGATATCTGCCTGTATGAGTTGTATCTATTGCAACTTTATTTTAATAGAATTAACAAATACATTTGAAATTTGGAATAAATACAGTAAATAGTGATTAAAAGAAATTCATTGTACGTAAGCCAAATTTGATCAATATAATTAGAAAGAGTTCAGACGCATCTAAGTGGAAATGAAGACTATCTAATGGGTTTTCAATCAAAATATAATAACAATAACCATTTCTTTATAATTTTTCGCAACATGTTTCATTTTCACGATTAATTACGGGGCACAAGTCCTAACTCATTACCCCTAAATCAGCAAATTTACACAAAACAATTAGTTACTGTAATTATTATATATTGTTATTGTTACAATTGCTATCATTGATATTAGTCCGTTAATGATGTCTTAATAATGCTCTTTGTAAATAATAATTATGTTATTATTTATAAATACAATACTAAGAAAATATGACTGCAGAAATAAGTCACATTTTTCTATAGTTGAACATAATAATAATAATGAAAATAAAGCCATTATTCTCTGACCAAAAGCAATACATATTTTAGCTTATATACAATATAAAATAAAATAAATATTTAATAAAGATTAAGTTTAAGTAGAGATTGGTGAATAGTACTTATGAAATCAAATGAACTGTATATTTAATGGTAAAGAGTATTACGACATTCAATTAGTAATTTTGTGTTGCAATCTTTTCATTAAAAACAACCTTCGGTTATAAAATGGAATACTAATATGCAGTGAAAAACATTTTTGTTTTTATTACAGTAAGTTACTTTACGATTAGACATTATTACCCTAATTCCAAAGAATGTTTTTCCATGTTGACAATATACAGCAAATATAAAATGCGGACGACTGTTAATTTAATACGCACTGATAATAAATTAGTTCTATGCCAGGCCGACGCATGCACTAGACCACAAAGTATTACCCAATCAAATATCTGAAAACATTCCTTGCAGGGGTTCCGTGTTCAGCGCCTTGAGCTCAGCGCACTGGGCCTGAGCCAGCTGGACGCTGCCATAGAATACATGCAGCAGGACCTGGCGGTCGCCAAGTCCCTGGGCGACGCGGCCGGCGAGTGCCGGGCGCACGGCAACCTCGGCGCGGCGTACTTCCAGCCAGGGCTCCTGGCGACGCGCTCACCGCCCACAGGTACCAGCTCGTGTTGGCCATGAAGTGCAAGGTGAGTGTTTTTGTAAACGCCGGAGACGTTTAAAAGCTGTTATCGGTGCATAAAAAAGCAGTGTTTGGTTCGGTGCAATCTTTGACACGTCCCGTCCGCATTACTCAGTAAGTCGTCAACAATAACGCATTTTATTATCCTCGAGACTACAAAACTTGCCTTCGCATAGTTTAGTTTGAACCCGTAACGCATCCACGTACGTCAGAACGGGGTAACAACGAACATTCTTTTAATGCCTTACTAAATTATGTTACTTATATTGACATAATATTTTCACAATTTGTATTGATTCGCTGCACACCACCGCGTACCGGGTCGAAGAACATTTACATGTTAAAGTCCATTTCCAAGACAAAAAGAAGGCGGGTTGGATTGGGTTTCTTTTTGTATAGCAATGTTGTCGGCTGTCTTCGGCAAGAACGTTCTTCCGGATTTGATACCAGTTCCGATGGAATGTCTATCTCATCCTAACTCTTATATCACACATCTAATCCTGACCCTAGTTTCGTTTCCGGTCTTAATCCTGTTTCAACTCCCATTTTGGTCTTTTAATTGTAGAATACTTTAAAATCCATTAATGACCGTGTCCCTTAAGGTCTCACTTTCGGAAATCTCTTCTCCAGACCTTGTTAAATTGTCGGTCATTCTATTAAATTTAATAAAGACGGTACAGCAACTTTTCCCTTAACTAATAAAAAGATAACACAATTTTAAATCTTAAAAACTTGCAAATATTAAAACAACGTTTCTCTAATGAAGAATTCTAACATTGAGAATGTTTTTCGATCCTTCAGTAGGAACTCCATTTTTAGTGAAAGTACAAATTCACTCGTGGGTCGTAGGTCTCTAAATGAATGTTTAAATTGTAAAAGATACAAATAGATAAAGCTATATTATGGTTAAAAATTTGATAAAATTGATGAAATTTTGAGAATAAGTATCGCAAATATTCGCTAAAATATGGGTGTTTTGGATTCGGGCATTTAAAACTATTTAGATATTTCTTTTTTAAGCTAAGAAAACGTGAGCATTTTCTTTTTTTGGAAAAATAACATTTTCTAGAATCGTAATTTTTCATAATCGGCCATTTCACGTGTTTTGACTTGTGTCGAATTTGAACAAAAGTGCTGATAATTATTTATAATGACAAAAAGGTTAATTGTAATCTATGGATAAGTTTTTTTCGAATCATTAAAAAATAGAACAAGGAGTAACTTATAAATTATGTACCTAGTTAATAATATTATTTGGGCTCTAATTTTTGTTTGTATCCCTTCTGTTACTGAGTTCATTCTCATATCATATTTCATTTCTTTCTCATGTATATATTATTTCATAGTTCATTCTCATATAACTGACGGTCGTGCACCTAGAGCACGAAATGTATGAATTTAATATAAAATATCGTTTCCTACTTTGCACCTATCAAGAAATGATTTCTGAAACATATGAAATACTACATGAAAGTATGTCAATGTTATTTATCAACAGATAATCATAAAACCGGCCAAATGTACCTCGTGTTCGTGCCAAAGATCCCCAAACGAAATATTTTTTTTAATGTATACGGATGTATTATGTTCGATTGAACCCCTAAGCGCTTGAATTCAATTGCACTTAGCCCATCTTATAAGATTCCATAATCGAGACAGACTATACCGTCTTATTTACCTTTATGGACATAACTGTTTCGTTTTTACGAGGTCGTAAAATATATACAAACATCCTTCCCTGTGGCCACCTGCGCTACGAAAAAATTCTTATACCTAACACTGACGCTAATAAGCACGCGATTACGCATCAATAGCTTAGCGAGTCGAGCTGCTTGAGCCTTTTGAAAATGTAAACAAAGCGCCGTTTAAGCGTCGACACACCAAAACGGAAGGTGCAATCCGACGAGTTATTTCAAGTAGCGCTTTCGTTAGAGCATTCCTACTCTTTAGTCTGTGGACAGGCGGCTCCGCGCCGGGCGATCCGCGGCATCCGGGAATTCCATAGAATTTAATGAAGATGTAATTTTGTAATGTATTTCAACCCGGCCGGGTGCTGCAAACGGCCGTTTGCACCTTTTCTGTTTAACAGCCCGCACTAAGTCGACAGAGTTCTAATGCTTAACATTTTTTAGAAATTGCGTTAATTGCGGTCGAATGTTGTAGCAAACGCGACTTCATTAGGTGTAGATGTCTTTCATAGTTTTCAGCTTACAATCCTTGAAACGTTACGTATACATGTATGTAAATTAAGAATAGTTTAGCCCTGAGGCCTTGGTTGCGTCTTCTGCATCTCTTCATCTGCATCATCTTGCTTGCCTGCAAAGAGAAGATGGTGAAGAATAGAGTGCATTCTTCCATTCTCTTACTCTCCTCACATTGTAGTTCTATCTGTCCTTTATCTACAAAAAATGAAGTAGCCATTTCTCCAACTAATTTTAATTTAATGATTGAAGCAAAACAACTTAAAAGAAACATAACTTGCATTCATCTTTTCAAGCACTGAACAAATCCTTTTGATTTATTTATGATAATAATAAATACCTTTACATTTATCAATGTCTTTTGCTATATTTAGAAAATTATATATGACATATATATATATATATGTATGTCATATATAACATATATAATAATATGCATAATAATAAGTTCTAAGTAAAGTTCGAAAGTGCTGATATATTGAAATATATTCAGTAATACTACTAAACATTATTTCATCGGCTACAAACGACACAAGAAACTGGCCCACCTTGCATACTGAAGGTTTTTACTCGGTACAATAATAGAATGCACGAAACGTAACATAATAAAAGTTGATGCATTCCCTTTGATATTAATATGGTAGTATGATGCGTATGTAAATCAATCCGTTATCGCGTCGTGTCGTACATACTTAATTAGCTAGATAGTTTTCTGTTGGGTTGGGACTAGTGATGTGTCTAGATCAATTAATAATAATAGTATCGATAAGAGTTGTCAATATTTTGGGTATAAGATAAAAATTTAAACATACATTTCTATAAGTAAGTATGAAAAGCTTAATTGTTAAACATATAATTTTAAGTATGGTATTCAATTATTAAATCTGTACTCACATATGATGAGTTGTGTCTAGTAAAAAATAATTTTCTCAATGATTGAACTAAAAGCGTTGTGATGAAAAGTTGTAAGATAATATCCACTTAGGTTACACATCAATAATACCTATTTATTATTTACATATTTTATTGTTGGTACTGTAATGGCATTATATATATCATTATATATGCTAGATACGTCATTTTGTTCTGTACACTTAGTGTTCCGTAGTAGCTTCAGATAGAAATTAAACTAACATAATTCAAAGTATTTGAATTCAAATTCAAATACTTTGACTATGTTAATATGTAGCTTACAAAGAAGTTTCTTAACTTATATGATTTTTAAAGTTTCAAATTTACAGACTGCAATATTCATTCATTCATTCAATACACATATTAACACTCTTATACACGTGTTAATACTATTGTAATATTTTTTTGGTGTCCATTTCTTCAAATATTATATCTGTATGTATTTATTGATTTAGTTAAAACTCGTCCTATATGTGTATTTTTTTTCCACAACCATTATCTGTGCTATGAAAACACAATACAATTTCCCAAAACTTTACATTATAAAATCTTTCTTCTCACCGTTATGTAATTTATAATTCAATCACAAACACCATAGATCGTTTTCGTCTCAGTTTTAATAACTGTCCATAAATATCGACAATCGACAACCATGTCGTGTCGCATCACCAACGCCGTCCGTCGAGACAAAGGCTCTGTAGGCGACTGTCGTCAACTCGTTTTTGTTCCCACTTCCTGAGTAGGGATGCGGCACATTCTGGTCTTCTTTTATTTTTGTAGATTTTTATTTGTTTTTGTCTTATAAGGATTTCCTCGTTTTTGTTCCGTTTGTTTTATGGTTTATGTTTAAATATAATATTCATTTCCATTTTATAAATGGTAAGAAATGGAAGGTTGGTTCAATCTTTTTCATATACATAGACAATACGGTAGAAATTGAAAATGAAATCCATGTCCCATTCATCAAATAATAATTAATGTGTTTCGTAAAATAGTTTAAGATTAAACATAATACTTCTTTTTCTCTGAAATGTTATTTTTACGGTTATACGCGCACGTAAGACAATTATTTTCATATGTCATATTCATTTATATTAAATCTCGAATTAGTTTTAAACCACATTATGATATTTGGATAAGTGTTATTTCATCTAATTTATCTAATTCATTAACAGCTTCCCAGGGCGGATATAATAGATTTTCTATCCTCCACTTCCTTCCATTCTCGCCCCTCTCCGCGGTCATATGGGTTTGAAGGTTAAGCCCCATGCCGGCCCGTTGCGCGGGCGGGGGATCGACCGTCGTCACCAATGCGGTGACGGCTTAACGACTGACGTGCTCTCTTAACGGGGTACGGAGCAAGTGGTTTAATTTGACTTAACTAAAAACTCATATATCACTTCAAACTTGGTATTATCTAGTTCCAACGATTCTCCTAACCACTGAGTCACCATCGTATGTTTCATTGGTTCACAAAATTTTTTTGCGAAATAAATCGAAAGTGTTTATAAACGTTTCTCTGTCACATATCGAGTATGTTTCTGGGTATACCCGTTCCCATTACCATTACCCAGGTATAACTAAAAATTTCACACCAGTGTCGCAAAGCCTACATGCTTACTCGAAGCAGGAAGAATAACTATCACGTCCACGTCCTTTGAAAATCATAGGAAGCATATGTAAAACCCCAATCTTAATCGGATGGATGTCACTAAAGTTACAAATACGGTCGGGGCCAAATGATAACGAAATAAACAAATCAAAGCAAAAATATCTTTATTTCGTAGGTAATAGAATTACATTTGAAGTACATCATCATTTTATTGTTTGGACATTAACATTACCGCCAATTCAAATGCTGATTCACTTTAAAAGAATGGGCAAAAACTCAAGATTTGCTACTTTTGGTCAAAATATAGAACACAGAATCGCTAATAAAACTAGTACAACACCTAGAAATTACACGAAAGAACTTGATAGCCGAGCAGTTCAATCTGAAGAGTTTTTTTGCGTAAATATATTCAGATACGTATAATAGCCCTTACAAATATTTTTTAATGAATTGTGTAAATTCATGAAAACACTAATTGCTACCAAGCTTATCTCGGTACAAGACTCAAAACTATATTCGAATCGGTTCTGCCGTTGTGGAGGTTATACACAAACGTACATACAAACGGACAAAAGTTCGTTTACTGTTTTCTTATATGTATTGATGTACAATTACGTGTAATCATGTGATATTTTAATCCGATGCTAAAGCCATTACTGTTTCCTGACAAGGGAACTCTTAACGGAGCCGCCTCGAGTTTTCGCAGTCCATAGTTTATAACGAAGCCCATTAATCATCAAATGTTGATAGTGGCAGAATATTGAAACTAAATTCTGTATATAAGTTCAGTTTTGACCATAACCTGGTGATACAGCCGAGGCATCTCAGAGGAGTCGCCAGTGCGTTGCCGACCTCTTAGTAAGGAATAGGATATCTAATGGAAGGGGATGGTATTAATGGAAGGACGAGAGGGGGAAGTGGACTTTGATTTGGTTTGAAATCATTGTTGAGGAAGTTTCTTCAAAAATATTTTTCCAAATATTTTTGAATTTACCTCATAACTGCAAGCTTTCAGATATCCACATCAATATATATCACGCTACACTGATAATGCTTATAGAATATACAGAATTATTTATTCCTTTTCAGGACACCCAAGCAGCGGCATCAGCTCTGACATCACTAGGTCACGTATACACAGCTATTGGAGACTACCCTAACGCCCTGGCCAGCCACAAGCAATGCGTGCAGCTCGTCAAGCAAATGGGAGCCAAACTGCAGGAAGCCCGAGAAATAGAAACGTGGGGCCGTATATCTGGCTATGGGAGAATTCGATTCGGCCGTAGATTGTCATAACCAGCATCTAAAGTTGGCTAGGAGACTAGGAGACCAAGTGAGTTGGGCATTTCTTTTCTACCAACTCATGGAGATGCATCGTGTTCAAAACCAAAATGCCAACCAAATTCTCAATAGAAAATTAGTTATCCACTTCACTTATTCGAATACTTCAGTCTAGTCCCGGCGCTTATGTACCAAAGATATTACAGAATAACGGTTCGGTCTTCAGAACCAGAACTTCAACGATATTCTGACGAATTCAACAAAAGTTTAGCTTCTGCCATAACGAATTTAGTTTTTTGGATAAACTTTCTTATATATTACGAGCCACAACGCTTAAATTTATCGTCGCATTTAGGCTACATTATGTCCATAATTGATATTTATTACAATAGTTTTAGCAACAATAGATATCATTGTATTATTTATTACTCCAAACCCACAACAATGTCCATAGCAAACACTGTTCTCATTATTATTCGAGAAGAGATCTTTCAAGTTGATTTGTCTGATGAAAGAAATAGTAACACCCGATTGACTGTGAAATCCGTATACTTAGTTGATTATTTAATTGCCAGAGATGTATGTAGACAATTATTACTGTTTTGCAAAATGAAAATGATTGTGCAAAGATCAAAGTGCAAATAATTAAACTAATCGGAGCTGTAGTGAAAATAACAGCACTACGTATTTATTTTCATTATGAACAATCAAACAAAACAAGAAGATATTGTGGCCGTATATCTGAGTTTCATTGTACAAACAGAAATATCCATTAATAATAAACAACTCTATAATAATTTTTGTCTATTTCATGAACATATAAATATTGGATAAATCACGAAAATTTGCGGCGCTAAACGGCGCTAATGTCGTGCACGTGGCTAATGCGTTATCGAAGACAAGCGATATATAAGTTACGTCTTTCAGGTCGAAGAAGCTAGGGCTTACTCCAATCTGGGCTCTCTACCCATTACAGGAGGAACTTCACTCAAGCCATAACACCATGAGCAAGTGCTGCGTATCGCTCAAAACCCTGGGCGACCGTGCGATAGAAGCCAGGGCTTATGCTGGATTAGGCCATGCTGCCAGGTAGCACATTTCTTCCTCTTCTTTTCTTATAGCATTTTCTAATGACAAACGAGCTTGTGAGACACCAGAAAATAGGCTGTCATCGCGCCAACGGACACTTGCAAACCCAGTAAGTTGTCGGCACCTCGGTAGGAATAGGATATCTGATGGAGTGGAATTGATGAAGGGGTATGAAGCGATGGAGGACGGGTGGATCACTCGAATTCTCATTTACAGAACAAAATGCAAAAGTGGAAACTGTTATTTCACGTTTGTACTGGGAGTGTGATAGCTTACCGATCCAGCCTATCCGTTTACATGCAGCCAAGTCAGAGCAGCATGGCTCTACCATTAGTATATTTCTGATGACGTTGAATTGCAATTCTATTTTAACTATAATAAACTTATAAATCGTTTATTGTATTGTTTTTCCGTTTATTATACGATTCCTTTTAATTAACATGATAGTAAATTTTACTTGACTATTTTCCAGGTGTGCTGGCGAATACACCCAAGCGAAGAAATGGCACGAAAGACAATTGGACGTAGCTTTAACTGCCAGGGACAAGGTTAAAATTCAGATATTTATTAAATACTTCTTAAACTACGCGTGTCACCTTATTGAAAATGCGCATTTAATTCACAAGTTTTTGAGTAATTGAAATTACATTTACAAAATTACACAGTATAAAAAGTTTGATTACAAACATGTAATTCATCATATCACATTATTTATAGTGTACGTGTATATATCATCACATTATATATATAGTTATTAATTTTACCTGAAATATACCCCAATTTTCCTATCTTCTAGGTCGGCGAGTAGAGCCTGCTCTAACCTTGGCATATGTACCAACTGCTGGGAGAACATGATGCTGCACTGAAGCTGCATCAAGCACACCTCACAATCGCCAGACAGTTACAGGTTACTAAAATAAAACATGCTCTTTTAAAATATCGTTTTATTTCCTAATAAGAACTTTTCGAAAATTAATGGTGGGACATAAAAGAATGTCTTTACATATATTTAATCGTTAATTTTAACAAGTTATTTATTTTAATTAAGTACAAATATTTTAAAACAAAATCCTGAATAGTACCTTCAAATTTATGAAGCGAATTATATATTTTGCTTTATTATTTTCTAGGATAAAGCGGGCATGGGCCGAGCTTACGGAAACATCGGGACGCGTACTCCGCCGCGCATGAGCAGGCCATCAAGTATCATAAAGCAAGAACTGACAATTTCCAAAGAAGTGCACGACAGGAGTTCTGAAGCCTCCACACACGGCAACTTGGCCGTGGCGTACCAACCCTGGGCGCTCACGACATGGCGTTATTCCACTACAGGGGCTCACTTAGGTAAAGATCCATCTAGAATGTTGGACTTTGTCATGTACATGCAATATATCTGGGTTTCAAAAGAAACGGTTTCAGTGTTGACCTATTTTTATGTGATTGAGGTGGTACACTCCGTTATTCACGGGACCTACTAGTAACTACATATTTTTCTAATAAAATACTAATTAATGTCCTTGCATTTTTCAAATGAAGGCAGTTAAAGGATCATATGAAAACATGTGCAAATTTCAAATTTTAACATGAAATAGGAACTGTACGGTTTTCATCGTTTTCAGGGATAGCTCGAGAGCTGAAAGACGCAGCGGGCGAGGCGTGCGCCTTGCTGAACTTGAGCAACTGCCTGTCGTCGCGCGGGGGTTCTCCCAGGCGGTGCCGTACTACGAGCAGCATCTGATGCTTTCCCAAGAGCTGGGGATGTCGCCGCGGGGCCAAGGCTTGCCATTTTCTTGGATACGCTCATTATTGTTTAGGAAATTATAGAGGCTGTTAGGTGAGACCGCTGTTCTGATATAAATTTCTTAAATAATTATGCACTTTGTTCATTTGTTATTTATTTCAAAATGATAAGGATTTGTATATATCAAATAACTGTAAAACAGATGTACAAGTTTAGATTATTTTATAAGAAGATGTAACAAAAGTAACGGAAATATATATCGAGATATAAAAGTGTAATAATTACACGGCAAAGCTATTGGACAGTTCGTTATCAAAATGAGAAGAATCACACTTTCATATTTGGAAAGGGCGCAGAATACTTTTCGTTTCTTAAAAACAAATTCTTATGGTAATGGTGTAGGGTTGAAATAAGAAACAATCTAAAGCAACTGTAAAGTCGTAAAACTGATGGCATTTACGGGTGGGAGAAGTATGTTAAGTGCTATATTCTAAGAACGAGTTAAGGCAACCACTTGCCCACAGTGAACAATCCCATTGTGGATTCGCCATTTCATCACGAGTGGACCTAAATTATCTATGTATGAATCGATTTATATTGGACAGATAGGTCTGAATATTTTGTGACAATTAATTCTCGCTTTTTCTTAGACGAAATAGAGTTAGTATCGCCACATCTGAACCTTTTGAGCTATCATACGTATCTGTGTTTTCAGATATTACGAGACCTGTCTTTAGCCAAAGATCTCAGGGATAAAATGAACATGGGTAGGGCCTATTGCAATTTAGGACTCGCGCATATGGCTTTGGGCAATTTGGAAACGGCTTTGGAATGCCAGTTACGCCTAGTGCGCATGACGCAACATTTACAAGGCAAGTTTAGGCATTGGGTAACATTGGAGACGTTCTGATCAAAATGGGGATATCGAAGAAGCCGTGAAAATGTATCAGAGACAACTTGGATTCGCTAGACAGGTAAACGCATTTTGGCTAATACATTTTTGATGAAAATTTATAACTAGATAATATTTTCACAAAATTTAACAATTTTATAGTTTTAACATAATCATGCTCACCATCACTATATTTATAATCCATTCTAAATAAATTACTTCAATAGTTCACTATAATTATATATTTATTTGCAGTACAATTAAAATCACCTTGAACGTTCAGAAATATTGCAATAATTTTGAAAAAATATTTATTTTGAGGCCAGCACTCTCGCCAGTTATAATTTTCTATTTAAAGCTATCTAAATCGATCTAGCAATTATGCCAAAACGAATTTAAGCCTTTTAAAAGGCATATTCAAACATTACTACATGTTCGCTTAGCCTCTACATTATTTGTATTATTATAAACTCACGCCTATTTCCCCAAAGAGCAAGCAGAGACTATAGATTTAAATATGAATTTTGATCTTTGTATATCTCTCTTTCTGCACTGACATCTATCAATATTTTCATGCAAACTTGTCGATTCCATTCCATTCCAATATGCCCCAATTCCTTCTTTTGTCCCTCTTAGCAACTATTCCCACACATTCCTTAATTTGTTTTGTCAGTCTATTCATTCATTAACTCTCCAAATGGCCCCACCACAACATATATCTCTTTCTACTCTACTCACTACATCTTCTTTTAGACCACACCGCTTCTGTTTTTGTTTCTACATCTATCCTTCCGAGACTCTACACGTACTTCAAACCACATCGCTCTCTGACATCACTGTTTCTACATCTATCTTTCCGAGACACTCCACACATTCTACACAGCGATCGCATTTCCACCACATTGATCCTACTTTCATTTTTCTTCTGCCTTACCCAGCTTTCACTACCGTACGTAAGACTACAAATCATTACCCCATTATGAATTGCCAAACGCCTTCTCGTGACTTTTCTATTCATAATAACAAACAGGGTCCCGTTCCTTTATTTCTCAATTTACTCTCCTTCCGACATCACTATCATGTTTACAATCATTCGTAAACAGACTACCCAAGTATGTTAACTTCTTTCACCAGTTCGACTCTTATATTTAAACTGGTAAATGTATATTAGCACATTTACCAGTTTAAGTATACTCGAGGATCAACATATACTCATACACATACACGCTTAACGCATATTGGTTTTGTAACCATAACGAATATGGTTTGGCCTCTTAACCAAAGAATTTTTACTTAAAAACATGTATTGTTTTTTATTCGTTCTTTTAAATCTACTTCAACACAATGAATCTTTGATTTCTTACGTGCGTACCATTTTGTGACACATGCCTGCACATAATTTACCGGATCGAAGAATACAGCAACGTTGAAAATCATCAAATAGATTACTACAGATATATATATATATATATATATATATATATATATATATATATAAATAGGTGGTCGTATATATGAAATCGATAAACTCAGAAACTATTTGACCAATCGCTATAAATATTGGTATGTACATGTATTTTTACGAAGGTTTTATGCTATCTCTATTGACGCAACTCGCCACCGGGTGGCGCTGCGATGTACCGACTTTCGTATCACTCAACCGATACATTTACATACCAATATTCATAATGATCAGTCGTTTTTCTTTTTCGATTTCAATATACAAACATCCTTTATATAATCTTTACTCCGCTTCGTCTAAGTCGGATTGTGACTGGTAGCGAATTAGGCTTGAAAGCGTGGTCGGGCAGAGAATGGCGAACGGGACGAGAATAGAATTTGATCGAAACTGAATCGCAAGGTAGGCCGGGACCGAAAGGAGATAGGAACTTGGGTCGAAAACGGATGTGGGGTCGGGAGTACAATCGAATGTGACCGGCTGCGGAATCGAAAGCGATACGGGTATGCAGCTAGAAATCAATCGACACAAACGATGAAGGAATTCATTATACGTCCATGCCGGCGCAGCTATGGGCAATAGTTATTCGGGCAAGAACAAACAAAAGGGCAGAACAATGTCTGCCGAGCCAGGTAGTAGACTATAACATTGAATCAACCCGTCATTCAATTACATTTTTTTGCGTTTCATACGAAATCATAGAATTGTAAGACACGATCGATAGCTGTCATTGTTTCGCATTGCTTCTACACAAGCTTGTTGCTTTTGGCACAGAGATGTAAACATACAATATATAACCACCGAACATTACCGTAGTTATCGATGCACGCGCCGTTTTGAACCATTCTATACTGAGTGCCAAAATACATTAATTATAAATTCACATTTTGTCTTTATATACAATATAATAATCATTAAAATTAGTTCCCAATGAAGTAATTAAATAATTGTTTATGGTCTACAGGCTCGAGACCGTTCTTTGGAAGCGGCTGCGTGCGGCGCTGGGATTGGCCCGCCGACTTCAAAGACGGCTAGACGCTGGGACACCACACTCAGGTATTCTATGGTACCCGTTTCGATAAACACTAAATTCCTAGTCTCTATCTGACCCCGATTGTCTTCGATGCAATGGAGACACGAGCTAACCAAATTAATTGAGGTATACGCTAAGAAAATCCACCTAATTTCCAATCGCGATGACATTATTTCGTTTTCGTTTTCATAGTCACACGCAAAATCTAGGAAAAGTTTGAATGCGTTTGTCTCTTCGTTGAGTTTTGATTGACGCAAAATAAAAGTACAATCAGATCTGCTTGGTTTACTTGTAACTCTGCAAAAAATAAACATAACCTATGTTACAATAAAAACATCGTGTTTATTGAAGTGAAAACTCGTTTAAGCGCGTTGGGCATTTTGAGATGAGAAAAACCATTGTATTCGCGACTGTTACCGCTACCGTGTAACCCTCTGTATATAAGTATCCACCTACATTGGCCCCGTTTATACGAGAGTTGAGTTTGGGTTGAAATATATTGATAATACGATTATATATAACATAAACATATATTGTGTATGTACGTAGAACATAGATACATATTCATGTCGGAACTGTTCGCATTATATTTTTAAATTTACGTTTTTAAGTAATAGATTACAATTTTGTATGTAAAATAATGTGCATTATTTTCATGTGCAATAGCGCATTAAATGAAAACTCTTAATATAATTTTTGTAGTAGTAGTTTATAATAATAATTAAAAAATACTTAATTTAAAAGCATTTCCTGCACAATAAAATATTTCCTGATAATTCAAAAATACACACGTAATTGTTCAAGTTTTCACAGGTGTTTTCATGAGAAAAGTAAAGAGTAAATTTCCCAAGTGTTTATTTTCTGAAAATGATTTTAAAATCATTGTTGTTCACATTTAATAGGTTACCATGTGTCGTGATAAATAAACGACACTTGCTAAAACTTTGATTTGCATTTCTAAATTAATTGTGTTACGATCCCTAATGCGCAGGTTAACATTACGGCAAGAGGCGGGCGACGCGGCGGGGAGGCGCGCGCACTCACCTCGGCGCCGATGCATATGGCTCTGGGGCACTATTCGCACGCTGCCAGCTGTTATCGGGTAAATTTTGAAACCGGAATTTTGCATTGTGAATTTTTGGAAAAGCATAGTTTTATCAAAAATATTTTGATCGTATACAATACATGTGAAAAAATATATATATATATATATATATAACAGAACAGTTGGAACGCGCACAAGAACTTCAAGGACTGCGCTTTGGAAGCTCAAGCCTACGGAAACTTGGGCATCGCTAAATACAACATGGGGCAATACGAAGATGCCATCGGATACTAGAACAGGTTCGTCAATAACAATATATATTAAAACGCTAATACATTTCATCGATTTCCATATTAAAATACCCTATAGCTTCCCATAGATCCTGCGGGTCTCGCTGATACGATGCAATAATCACATTGAGATCCAGAATATATATTGAAGTTATCTTTGTCATAAAATATTTCCCCTTAGTGGTATATCAAAGCCATACATCCCATCTGTCTGAAAAGTTTCTCGAATATACATGTATTCATTCATAGGTCATTCGTAAACCACACTACACTTATCACATTATAGCTTTCTATTTAGCTGGCATCCGTTTTGACGAGTCCACGTGGTTAATGGATGCTTTTAATTAAGTATTATATGGAAAATATTCATTATCCAAATATTAATACACTAGCGAGAAACGATGATCTTAATCTCAGCTGGTCTACGTTGTTACAAGCATTTGGTCACCAATAAAAGACTCTGAAGAACATTATCAATCGCATTGTATTATACTACAAAGTAGATATGCATAGATTGATGTTTATGATTTATTGCTAAATCTTAAAATAGAAAATCCCATAACGAGTTAATAAGCAAACGTGTTTGTGGTTTTCAGCAACTGGCAATCCTTGAAGATTGAATTCGACACTGCCAGTTAGACAAAGCTCGGGCATTGGGCTCGCTTGCCGATGTTACGACGCTGGGGACCCCGACGAAACAATAAAATATCACGAACAGCATCTCGCTCTAGCTTTGAAGCTAAATAACAGCGAGAGCAGGAGGGCGTACAGAGGATTAGGGCTGAGTCATAAGTATGTTTCATTATTTGCAAACGTATTTCTAATTAATCTCCATCGAATCATCTATTAAACTTTTTATGCTTCAATTAAAATTACCATTGTGTAGTCTTAATGTACCAGTGAATTGAATATACAGTTATTATTATATTTTATTTGACTGTAGTTTGCCATTTTATATTCCTTCTGTAAAATTCGTGTCAGTAAAACCGCGGATTAGTCGTTATGTATAAATCTTATTATTTTTGATAGATCTGTCGGCAACCTGCAGCAGGCTCTAGTGTGTTTGGAGAAACGTCTAGTGGTATCTCACGAGCTGGGCATGCCTGAGGCCAAAGCACAAGCATACGGAGAGTGGGGCCGTTCATACTGAACTCCATAACTTTGAGCATGCTGTGTCCTGCCTTGAACATCAGAAAAATATAGCTAGGTGAGAGAAAAACAGTGACAACTTTGTTTTAAAATACCTAATCATTAGCATTTCACGGTGCAAAATAAAATAAAACATCTTGAGGATTCCCGTATGAAGATGGAAGTTTCAGACTTCACAATTGATAAGTTTCCAACACCCATTGCATCAGCATGGGGACAATAGTGTGATGACGTATTATTAAACGAGGACTCACAACTAATTGGAACAATCAATGGGTTATATAAGTTTAAAGAGCTAAATCCATTTCGTTAATATAAAGTTATGCTAATTTGGATTAGACTGTATTTGTTAAGCATAACCTTATCTTCTGTTCTGCACATTCGTAGGGAATTAAATAATCAGTTGATGGAGGCGGAAGCGACACACGCCTAGGAGTTGCGCAGGCGGCGCGCGGCGACACGCCGCCGCGGTGCGCTACCACCGCAACGAGCTGGAACTGGCACCGCCTGGGCCTCACTCATTTACAAGTCAGTCGATAGTTTTACCTATCATTACAATACCTTTTGAATCATGCACGGATATAATGTTTATGTCAATTTTCGGAAATATTCTTTACATACAATAGATGTTAATAAAATAAATTTTATATAACTATAACTAAGATATTTAAATCGTAATACTGATTATATTATTTGACAATCACAGGCACGCGCGGCGGCCTCCGGTGCTGGGGCGGCGATGGGCGCGCACGCGGAGGCGGCGCTGGCACAGGCGCGTCTCAGGCACGCCTCTGCTGCCGGTGCGTTCACTTTCTTCCTTTAGATTTATTCTATTTTATTGGTGTTGTGTTTTATTATTATGTTCATTATATCTTATTCACAAGGTATTAGTCAAACTTCAACCACAATAACATCTCTCGGGATAGTGTTCATGAATGTTAAAACCAACTAGGATCTGAAATCCAGTCATCTTTAGACTAATTCCTGTGTTTGGATAGCATTAACCTTATCCGTCCAATTTAACCTCAGAAGGACAAAACTTTGCACGTTTATGGCTAAAATGCCCTTTACCACTTCTGTTTTCG
Organism: Eumeta japonica; assembly: GCA_005406025.1. NCBI lineage: Eukaryota > Metazoa > Arthropoda > Insecta > Lepidoptera > Psychidae > Eumeta > Eumeta japonica. Next base: position 22,775 of record BGZK01002739.1, read on the forward strand.
GGAACACTCCACTTAGGTGCCACACCCAGTATCGGTATCCATGGAGTCGACATATCGATATGTATTCAGTTTCGCGATCATTCGGAGACAAAATAAAAATTACCTTCTTAAAGATTGGGATACTCAATGGAGAACGACAGTGCTTTAAGACGGACTGTCTTTATAAGGCACTGGTCCTACAAATCTGGGTAGGTTGTCACTTCTGAGCTGGAATTCATTACCTTTGCGAAGAAATACGGCATTTCTGTGCATGCTTTTAGTATATACTATGGGGCTGTAGATATACTACGGGTGCATTCTTTAGCACATTCAACCTTATCCCCGCTGCTGATTTATAACATTGTTCCACTCGCCAGAAATACCGTTAGCACTTGATGGCCAGCGTCAGATCACCGTTCAGTCCATGTGCAATTTTCTGCTGCGTACGACAAAACATTGGAAAGACCCACTATCAGCGGTTGATTGGGAAAGCCAGTCGATTTCGAAAAGGGGGTCTTCTATAAAATAATGTATTCCTCTCTAGGATACCGGCAATGTTTTAGTCACTTCTTCGGGATTCTTCTAGTGACTTCGAGTGTCTATGGGCGGCAGTGACCATCTATTCTCTGGTGGTCCGCATGTTCGTTTGCCACTTATATTTTCTGTAAAAAATTACATAATGCATGCCGTACTTACCTTCATATCGATATTCATATAACATGAAATTGTATATTTAAATCATATCACATACAATACGCGGAAGCTTTCCTTCTGTATTAGTTCGTTCGTTCTGTAAAAAAAGATACAACTGATTGAATTTAAATTTACATCTTTCCTTTTTTTTTCGGCTTTCTGGTGATGAAATGTAAGACACCGAATCTTTTGTGTAAATAATAAAATTGACTGAATAAAAGTGAAATCGATATCAAAGAATGTTATTTTGTATTCGTCCGTGTGAAGGTTGAGAAGGTTATATTTCTGCAAAATCTATCAATGCAATTTTAATCAACTCATTAACACTATTGAAAATGATTTCATGTTAAAACCTTAAATTAAAACCCCTTTTAGTCAGCAAAAGCAAACTAAATTATTTCCCCCTCTCTTTATTGATAAGCATCGGTATATTTTTTACAAAATCTATTCAAGTTACTTTATAGTTATTCCTGAACAAGTACCCATAACAATTCTTAAATTTATGACAATGAGAGAAGCAGTGTATAAACGATATAGGAATTTAATGTCCATTTAATATGTATTCAAACAAATCATTAATATCGTATTTAAATATTTATATTATTGACATGAAAACTGTGTTTATTTATTTTGTTCTACTTAAGAATTTGGTAATTTTAAATTAATCGTCCTCAGTCAATGATAAACGAATATTAATTCAGAACACGTCAATCCAATGATATTAGACCGAACAAATTCAGACGCGTGAAGGGCACGTGCGGTACTTCCTCTACTTCGGATCTTTCTTATTTATCCATAACCAACATCGCGTGAGGCAGAGTTAGCAAAGATAATCAATTACTTCGGTAAATCTCTAAACGTCCTATCCGCTTTCGGGCAGACAAGAACGGTTGCTATATATGAGAAAATAAAAATTACGAAATTAAAAAATATAAAAAAATAGTTCTAAACATCGCCAGTCAGACCTCTCCTCACCCCTCACCCGCTCGTCAACAAAAATTTTCTAAGATCCCCATCACTTTTCATTGATTACGTAACACTGGAACAGCCCCTATTTTAATAAGAGTTCTTTATGTAATCCCACAATGAAGACTTTTTAAGCACTCAACCACATTTCATATCCATCAGGTGACGTGGCCGGCAGGGCGCAGGCTCTGGCGGAGCTGGGCCGGGCGCACCTGGCGATGGGCGCCTGGCGGCGCCGTGTCCTACCTCAGGCAGGCCCTATCGGCCACCGAGGCTTGGCCATATCCGACGAAGAGGTAGGCAAATACAGGAAAGACAACATATTGCAAATTTAACGTACCTTAAAACTAGTGGACATATTACGACTTTACGTCGTATTATCAGTGTATATAAGATTTAAACACATAACTATGTTTTAGAAACAGAAGTAACACATATGGCATAATATATACAATATATTTATAAACTGGTTGGCCGAGGTACGTTCGCTGATATCGACGAGTAACTTTGAATACACTAAAACAGTTTGGGTTGTGTGCGATGTATTGATTTCAATCGAGTTTTTATATTGACCTGTGTCACTGTGTTTTTGGATACTGGCGTAGTTGATGAAACAAATAGTCTCACCTAAAATTTTATTATAATTCTAATTGAAATATTACATATTATTATGATGTATAATATATATAACTATTATCATAAACTCTATGATTATCTAAAATAATTTTGTTCACAAAAATGTCCACTATGGTATAATCGATGATCGATCTCCAGGCGAGTGCGCCATCGACTCGGCTTCGCGCTCTGGTCTTCCGGCGAACTGGAGGAGCCAAAGATCAGCTTCAGGCCGCCATGGCGGCACTGGAAACGAGCGTCGAGGCATAGGGACAAGAGACGATAGCTTTATACACGTCAACTCAGCACGCTTTGCAGAGGATACTCGTAGGTCAGTACAATAGGTTTTGGACAGTGCATACGTCAACTATATATTCCGTTATAGATGTGGCAACAAAAACTGTATAAGTGAGTTTTAAGTCATTAAACCTTCTAACTAACATTACGTATATGTAGATGTTTTTCAAAAGTCGATCATATGACCGTCCCGCGTCTTTCTTAATTTGCCGATAGACGTTTGGGATATCATCCGAGATACACTGTCCTCCGAGGTAACGATCACTAAACTTAAGGTGAAGTAGTAACAAAGCAAACGTTTATGAAAATATGTAACACATAGATTAGGTATTCACAGCAAATATTGCGAACATTAATCCATTGTTTGTACGGCGCAACGACACATGTGCTAATTCATGCGTTTATATATCAATTAAAAAAAACGCAAAACGTTTAATTATTGCGATATCCCGACTCCATTCAAAACCAACCCTTGGTGATCTCGTTATATATATATACGTAATTCGCATTTTGTTTGTTCGTGTACGATTGTGTGATGTATGAGTTATTAAGTAAATGCATTATATGTATGTATTTAGCAAAAATAATTAGTGTTATATATTTTATAGGTATATCTCCTACAGACGGTCCAAAAGTAAAACTTTTTTTTAACTGATAGGATAGTATTTGGTCGATGCCCATTTATTGTCGATACCTAACCATAACATATTTAGTATTAAAATAATTTTGTAGTTTCGACATTTACTAGAGCGACCCGAACGACGGTGGTCGACTTGTTAAAAAGTTGCATTCGATGCCAAAGATACAAAGTACGAATATTGTCTATGAGCGTTTTAAATCGAATCACTCGTTCCATCTCTCGAAAATCAGGATAAGTCGCCTGTCTCGAAAATTATAACCGCATTGGCGATAACTCACTGACATCGTGATTGATGGATGCTCCTGACTTGCAGAACACGTGGGACCACATCCGAGTCCTTTAATCCGATATAAAAGAAATTGTGGAAGGGTACGCCTCAATAGTGAGGTGAAAAACCAGATAAAGCGACATTGATCATCCAATAGATGTATCTGATGTTGCGGATACTTGTGCTTCCAATCATGTGTGATTAAACTTTTCCATTTACAGAATTGGGACGAAATTCGGAAGCGCTGCTCGTAGCAGAAAAGGCTCGCAACAGATCCCTGGACGCATGCGCGAACAGGCACACGCTGGACTTATAAACATAGGTAAGGCATTTAATATAAATGCCAACTAAATTAGTATTACAAAACAATTTTATGCTTTATAAGTTATTTAAGAATAACGTTCATTTATATGGTGATCAAAAACGAAGATCCCATCGAGAACGCGCCGATTCCTGGTGCCCCGTGGCCCTGAACCCTAAAATTGTCAACAAACAGAAGGCACCCATCTTGTACTACAGTTTGGCATCTGGTAAACTGTATGCCTACTTCAACCGCTAAAGGTAAAATTAATCTAAACATCACTTTCTTTTTAAAATTCAAATTATAATGAAGGGTATCCAGGAAATATACCACAGTATCCAATGATTACATTATCATTATGAACTTAAAATTTGGTCCATGCAGATAAATTAATTTCCTCCATATTCAAAGATTGTAGTTTTTTAGTTTTCATTTATATATGCTATGTTGTATTTGAATTTTCTTTAATGATTCTTTTTGTTTTTGGCCTATTGTATTTTTGTGTTTTGTCCTTGACTTTCTATTGTATGAGTAATCATCGTAGAGAGTCGACCGACGTCGTAATAAAAAAATTAAATAAATTTTATGACACACAGTTTTCGATAAAACAACAATCTGTTAATTTTTATAGCTCACTCAATTATTTTATAAGCTCTTGCACATAATGACACAATGTAACATGTTATAGTTAATTATATTGCACAGGATCGGTACATGAGTCCAAATCGTAATTGATTGATTTTTTTATTTCTACTCATGGGATTTACAAATTTTATGCTTTCCCAAATGGGTACAAGCTCGTAAACGTCGGAAATTGTCATTTTAGGTGTTCTGAGGTTCCACCAGTGTCCCTCGTAGAGGAGAGATCCAACAGCAGCCTTCCGGACGTGGGCCTGGACGAGTCGCAATCTTACGGTACTATTTCTATTTAATATGCGTACGGTACTTGCGGCGGTGGCACACAGTGCGGTGACTCCGAGTCGAAAGTACGGGGACCATGCACGAATTGATCATGAGTTTTAACTTAATTCAAACTACATGCTCCGCGCCTGGGAAGGCACGTTAAGCCGTCGGTCCCGAATGTCGGCAGCAACCCTCCCCTGATCCGCGCCGAGCCCGCGTGCGGGGCTTAAGGTCCAAGAATCAGAAAGAAATCAGAAAAAAAAATTGAGGGAGTATTTGCCTTAGCTGTGATTAGTGAACCTGATGCGACCTGCGGTACTATCCATCATACGAATATTCTCCGTACAGTTGAAACTGTCTTCAAAGAAGTCATTATTGGCAAACTAGAACGCTGCATAATATCGGAATGGGCGAGCTGGGCGCGCGCCGGCGACCTCACGACACCGACTGGGACAGCGAGGAGCCAGGCAGCCCGCCCAGGCAACCAGCCAGGATCGTATGTACATTCCGCTCCTTATTGCTTTTAAACATACATGCACGCGTTGCTTTTAAACATACTGCGTTCAAGTAATTGCCATATTACATGATTAGTATTTTTCGGATTCGATAATAGATCACTGATTTACAAAGGAAGGCAGAAACTCCTCCGTATTACCTTAAGGTAATGTTCTAAATCCTTTCTCTTAAAGATACTTCCTCTTGATCTTAAACGGATAATTATAGGATGCTGATAAATCTTTTCGAAATGACTAAATTTAATATTGAACTAAAACCGTCTTCAAAACCTATTTAAATATTTTTAAAACAGACTTCTAAAACAATCAAGTAGTCGTTTTGGGTCGGTAAAGTGAATCAGAGCCAGCTATGTCTCCTTAAAGAAGAAGAATATCTTCTTTTTGACTCAATATTTAATGTTTCATTTTCATATTTATAGATTAGGTATGTTATTTTGTCCTGGTTTAGCTTAAATTGACTTCAAAACAACTAATTAGTTGCTTTTGAAGAGGGGTTTTAGACGATTTTTTAAATTTATTTTCTTACATATGTTTTAGTTATAGTCATTATAACTTTATAATTCATTTATTTAATTTGCATGTTTATTAGGCCATGTTTAATGAAATTGGCCAGGCATCTCCTTTACTTTGTACGGAGCAATCGGAAAAGCAGTTCTGATCCCGAATTTATTGTCCACTGGTAGTCGGTCAGGGTCTTTACGTGCTTAATTGAAGTGGAACTACCAAATTATTTTATGCAAACCATATAAATTATTATTATTATTCTTTATAATATATAAAAAATCGAAATCAGTCCACGATAGACGAAATTATAGTCGACCATATATAAAACATAAAGACGAACATAAATATTTTTGAAGTCGGTTAAAAATTATTTATAGCCAGCGTACATCTCATGACAATTCCAATAAAGCCCAACCGCAGCTGAGATACTTCATTTTATTATGAAGTTCCGGTGCCTACCTTCTGACTTAATCATCAGATGAAAAAAATATTTTCATCAAAATCCTTTTGCTTTGTTATAATTAAGTGCCTTAGTGAGGCGTCTTGTTGTCATCTACGAAACACTTGGGATCGAAAGTTCCCGTGGCCATCTGTGATCTCCTTCATCAGTTCCACGTCATTACATGATACTTTCTAAATACAAATGCTCGACTTATAGCTGAAACAAAATCGGTATATATATGCTTATAATATGGATGCCCCTCAATTCCTTATGGATCTGATGATCAGAAATAGGTTTTGAAATAAATGAGACCAATCAGAGTATATATTTTAAACAAAAAATCGACCTGATCCAAAACGGTTAATAAATGACGAAATTCTTAGATAATAAATATGAAAGAAAATAAAACCGAATTGAGGGACCTTTTCCTGTCTTTTTTTTTGAAGTCGGCTAAAATAACGCTCTAACTCTTCTAACTCAGAGATTCTGAATTACAGTTGGCCATCGGTATATCTTGAACATTATTCGTTTGCAGCTCTGTCATTTAAGTGTTAGTAGCCATTTATAAGGTGGATAGTAAGGAATTTTTAGGCGTAGTAAAAGGTTCTTTGGTCACATTTGAAATCCATTAGTTGTATTTCGGACTAATACGGACCCTTGGCTGAAAATTCACTGCGTTCAAACTCGTGTTATACTTAGATACCTCTAAATACCTTTCAGGAGTGCAAAACGGAATTTGAAAAACATTCACAAAGACATACGTTCATTTCGAAAAGGTTACAATCTAGAGTTTATACGATATGACTAGACGAGTTATCGAAAATAAAACTTAAATTAGGGTTTTCCTAAAATTAATAATTTAGTTCAGTTTGGTAAAAATGCTTAACAAACCCACTTTAGTCCTTATAACTTACGACATAAGTAATGTAAAAGAATGTAAGTACATAGTGATACAATAAAAGAAAACATTATATAAGTATTAAAATAACAATAGTACAGGATTATAATAGAAGGTAAGTGAAATTAAAACAAAGACGAAAACGTTAAAATAAGAATTAAACAAATAATCTTAACCAATTTTCGCATTAAACAAAATATGAAAGAAGCAAAAAAGCGAAGCAATTAACTAAACACTAGCGCACGTGCATGAAATAATGTGAATTCTGTCGCCTGACCAGAACTGTTTTTCACCGCACAGGTATCTCGGAACCATCTCCTCAACTCATCCAACTATTCGTTGAGTTCTCTGTTCAGCGTTGGATCTGTCGGCGGTTCCGTAGCCAGCTTGCACGGCTCCACCAGGTAACATTGGTTATAATTCTATGAATGAATCGTATACAACTCGGTCTGATATTATTACCTTGGTTTATTAAATTTTATTAATGAACCTACTACCATACAAATAAACTTAAAAAGAAATAAAAGCAAATTTTAATATTAAAAAAATACCTAAAACGTTAAAATGAAACTTATTTCGATTAGGAACAAGACATTTTTTTTACATTTTCAACTTTGTTTCGAAATCACAATAGAAGAGTATCACACCCTCTATTTTTCTTTTCTGCTGTTAAATATTCTATTCTTAAATATTCACAAACATGAAAAGTTATCGTCTTTGATACCTTTTAATTATTGAAAAGGCAGGTTACCGTAAGTCCATAAAGATTACTGAAAACAAAACCTTTACTAGATCAAGTGCAGCGAGTCGCGCTCGCCGTCAGACCTCGTGGCAGGGTCCGTCCTGCCTCACGCAGCTGTACCAGATGCTGTTAGCACCTTTTGAGGATCTGCTGCCGGCGTCTTGCAACAACAGCCATGGTAGGTCTCGACCCATTGTCTTAAATAGACTCATCGAGTACAATTATAAAAGTATATAAAATATAAACAGAAAAAACAAATGGCTTTGACTCGTTTTCGAGATATCTTAAGTCATAAAATTTTTATATTTGGCAACACAAGATGATGATTAAAATTGAATGCATGCGAAAGGCGATTATTAAATTTTCCAAATAAACTATGTAGTAATGTAAGCTGGACATTACTAGAATCGATAACAAAATTGATACAAGAAATATATTTTCATGATATTCATGAATGTTTCTTGTATATTCGTAAGCAGTTTTTCACGGCATTATACGTAAACTACAATATACATATATAACTGCCTTACGAACGAGTGGTAATTTAAAAAAGTGGAAAAGATTAAAGAATAATAAATAACTGTGAATTCTTTAAATGTTGTGACGTATTTCAAGTGTTATATTATAAGCCATGAAATAAAGATATTTTGAATTTGAATTTGATGTTTCGTTACGTGAGCCCCGATGGCCTCATGAATGTAGTGGAATACGTATATGCATCGATGTATAAAAGCAGATGTGATGTATTTATCAGCGGTGTCAGCAGCTCAAAACAATATGGTCAAAGCGTTTGCCCCCACATCAAAATTACCAAGTTCAGATCCTGAACTTGAGCGTGACAAGTGGTATTTATAGGTCATAGGTCAAGTTTGACCCTCGCCCATGACTTCTGTGATAACGATCATCAGCGCTCCCCCGACTTACACTGTACCATATACAAGAGAATGAGGTGGAAGATCAGATCCAAGTCGTTCAATGAACTAGTGTATGTCTCAGCATTGGGTGATTCACAACCTGATGTGACAACATCATAGGCATAGATAATAAACATACATTGGAAACACGATTCTTTTAATTATTACCACAGAATGATTTTGAAATTAATTTAGCCATTTCATCAAACAACGGGGAATATTTTCTAAACTACATATCTTTAATTGTTACTATCAATCACCACTTGTCATATATGAATCAATTATGAAATAACATGAGTATTAGAAACTGAAGTACGATATCTCAAATACTATGTTTATTTTTGACGTGACAACGTCTTAAATTAGGTTGCGGCTGGGAGTCACTTATGAAAAGGTGTAACGCTCGGTAACGTAACGATGAGTCACCGAACGAGAGAGGCCGCCAGTCTTGCGTCTCTCTCCCACTCAACTATGATCGGTCTGCCGCGCGCTGTACTAGAGGTAGTGCATAGCTTGCAAATGTATTGCAAGTTATTGTATGTATATTGTATATAAATACGTATGTATGTGTAAAGGTAAAAATAAAATTTTGTTAATATGAAATTCAGTGCGAGATTCTTTGTATAAATTAATGTTTTAAATATAATTCTTTGTATAAATAAATGTTTTAAATTGTTACTATTATTTCATCCTTCTTCCTACTATACGAATGAATATTCACATTAAAATGATTTTACCATTCAAAGTCGTTGTCACGTAAAACTTTCGCCCGTATACCGACTTTACGGGCAACCAAATTTTTTTAATCGATTTATGTATGAGATTTTACGCTTTTCTATTTTACATGTAGAATATCTAGAATACTATTGGAGTTTTAAATTTTCAGGCAGTTCGGCTGTTCTTTGTTTCGTTTGATAATATTATCTTTTATTAGGTAGGGTAAGTAGATAAGACTTTTTAGGTTACGTTCGCTCACAAGGGTCAATTTTTTCTTGTATAGCGTCCCACGGACGCACTGCGGCGTGAGTGATAGTGCTGGTGCTGGAGGGATGCTGCTGACCGTGCCGTGGGGCGCGCTGTACGCCGGCGACGAGCCGCTGTGCAGCGGTACGCGCTACTGGCGCCCGCGCTGGCGGCATTGGAGACCTAAAACAGGGGAGAACAGGTTGGTATTATATAGCTCATGATCGTATAAAAGGCAAAAAGCGTGATTTACAATTAAAATCCATTCTAAACCATTTTTCGTATTAATTTCTTTAAACAGCGTCGACCGATGCCGGCGCGGGAATCCCCGAAGCGAATGAAGTGGGAATGCGATGCGCAGTGGTGGGAGCTGCGCGGGTGTGCGCGGCGGCGCGCTGGGCTCCTGCGCCCGCACATCACAAGAGAAGCAGAACTAGTGGGTGACATGCTAAGATGTACCCCATTAACCGATTATCAGGTCAGTTATTTATAAGCATGCAGAGCTACACCAGAGATATATCATATTCTGCAGCATTTGTTTCAAACCAAATCAAAATATCTTTATTTCGTTGGCAATAGAATTGCACTTGAAATACGTCATTATGGCATTCTTTTGGTAACATTAACATTACCCATACCGAATGCTGATTCATTTTCGGTTTCGCTCTAAGATACATGATAGGTAGTCAATAAAACTGGCATATTTGAAAATTACATGAAACAGCCTGATGTCGAGCAATTAAGTCCCACGGTTTTCGTTAATATATTCATATACGGCATAGTGTCCTTACCACATAATTTAAATTTATCGTATGAAATAGCAAATATTGAATTTCAACTGGGATTTCATTATAAAAGCGCCCACATTGCCCTTAAATGATTTCTTAACTTTGCTGAGTCTGGTTTGTGAGCAGCAAGGTGATTCTCATGTCGTGTTAATATTATGAATATCGCTCATTTTTGGAAAATTTTGTATATCTTTTGACATACACCGGGTTTTCTAGTATGTATTGTGACGATTTTTAGTTAAAATATTAATTTCCTTAAATTTTTCTCTGAGAGATACTTTGGTTTTAAGTATAAATAGCACGATAGCCCGCTTTGCTGCACAAAAAACTGTGTTTATATTGGTTACATGGCCCCATAATAAAATTCCATAGGCCATGAGACTATGAAAGGAACTAAAATAAACTAATCTTGCGGTGCTTTTATTGTAAGCCAACGAATCCTTTTGACTGCGTATGCTGCAGAACTAAGCTTTTCGTCAATTCCGTTACATGAAAATTCCACCATACGGTATCTAAAATCAGACCAAGAAATAGCGTGTCCACAATATCCAGCATCTCGTCCCTGATTATTGATTTTGCATCGACCGATTTAGTATTAGACAACGAAAATTTAATTATTTTGTTTTCTTCATTAGAGCAAAACATTGTTAATTGTAAACCACTCCACTACTTTTGAGATAGTACTATTTACTTCGTCAAAATCTGGATATTGTCTATTAACCTTTAAAAGCGAAGAAGTATCATCAGCAAACAGCACAATCCCATGCTCGAACTTCAAAAGGTGCGGTAGATAATTAATATAAACTAGAAATAGAAATGGTCCAAGAACTGAACCCTGTGGTACACCCATACTGACTGCAGATCCCGAACGTCTCTCACCATTAATATCAACCCTTTGAACTTTGCCACTCAAATATGACTCCAGGAGTCCAAGTGAGAGACCCCCTAACGCCGTAGTGCCGTAGTTTCCTGATCAATGTATTATTATGAAAACAATCAAATGCCTTGGATAAATCACAGAAAACACCAATTACGTCCCGTGATTCCTCCCAGGCACCAAAAATCTGCTCAAAGAGCTCAACACCGGCTTCAGTTATTGGGCGCCCTTTGTAAATATAAACTGTTTAACGTTCATCAAATTATTGTTACAAAAATACCGCGATAGTTGATTCACGATCAGTTTTTCGAAATTTTTACTAAGTGTTGGTGTATTGATGTCGGTCTAAAGTTCCAAGGGTCGTATATACAACCCGATTTAAATATTTAATGCAGTTTGTGAGGTTGGCAAAATATCAAGCATGAATAAATAAATAAAAGAAACGAAAAAGAGAATATTTAGATTGGAGAACCTCCATATTTCAAGTTTATTCATATTATTTTACGTGAACTCAAAAAAAATTGTCTTATTGATTAAACTTCAAATGTGCTAATTCTACGACTTTAAGTCGAGAATCAAAATGAATACATTCTTTATTGATATTAAAAAACGATGCACCAAATCAAATAATTGCTGAGTCGATGCAAATGCTTTGATCGGTGAATCTACCAAAGAAGCAAAACATAGCGAACGAGATGAGATTCCTAGAACGTCTAACAGATTCATGTTGCAATCAGCTTGCACTGTTATTTATCGCGGTGTTATCTTATAGAAATACATGTATTACAAATCACAAAAGAATATTTAGTTCTTAATCATATTTAGTCTGATATCAGCAATGGCTGGTAGGGCCTAGATGAATTTATCGATGTCTTATATATCACTTATGTCACCAGGCTTCCAAAGAAGCGGTGATATCTCAGCTGACTCAAGCGGAGTGCGTCCACCTGGCCACGCACGTGTGCTGGAAGACACCAGCTGTGATACTCAGCCCGGGAGAAGTGGTGAGTATAGGCAGTGTGGTACCTGGTCTTCTACGCCGTAATCACTTAGCGTTGCCGAGTGATCACTGTGTATTATTGGAAGTAGTCGATTTATGACATTAATTACACTTTTTAAGACTGAATTTTATTTGTATTAAACCGATATATCGACAGACCAAACTTGACCGTATCAGCTATCAACTAAATATGTACTAATAACGTACGTTTATGTAAATAAAATATGGTAACACCACATAAGTTCATTCTGGAACTCCATTGGAATATCTACATCCAAAGACCCGCAAGTGGGAATTTGTAATTAAAAGTAAGAATTAATTTAAAGAGTAGACATGTCACAGTTTTTTGTTTATTTGACGTCTTCGAGCTTATTTGAAAAGGTAAAGGAAATATTAGCAAAAGAATTTTATAGCATATAATATGACATTTCACAATTTTTTTTTATAATATTCTATTCATCATTTTCCATTTTTTATTCAATTTTAGGTAATTTAACATTTATTAACATTTTTTCTATATTTTCTCATTTCATTTTCAAACTCACGACTATCACATAGATATATTTTTTTTTTGGTAAAAGATAAAAAAAAAATTGATGTTATATTGAAATGTTGTCGTAAGGTACATACGTCTTTTCAATTTTTCGCCCCTACGCGCAGGTGGACTCGCAAGCCAAACGCCTCTTGAGCTGTAGCTTGAGCGGCGGGCTGGCGGACACCGGCGCCGAGCACGAGGAGGAGAGTGAGTCAGGACTGTACATAGATAATTAGATGTACATTTATGACAAATTTTGAAACTTATTCTCAATTTTACATCATTTTCGATTGAGCTATAATTCATTTAGAACTTTGAAAATTAATTTCACTTTCGAGAAAATGTTTCTAGTCCTAACAATTCGTATGAATATTAAAGATCGTTCATAATATTCGAATAGATTTTCACTACAATGGCGTTGATGATTGCATTCAAAATAGAAAACCTCAAAAACACCTACGACTAAAGGAACGTAGTGTTTACTTTAATAAAGTTTTTACGTATTACATGAAATCCTAATTTAGATTTAATTCTTTCACATTCATACTTCTTTTAATTATGAAAAAATTAAATGATTTCTTGCAAATCCTGTCTCCACGTTGCGTATCCACGACATCCACATCCACGTGCCACACCAGCCGACGGGCAATGATAACGACCTTTGATAACAAGAATCATTACCCACAGCATTCAATTTTAAATTACATTAATACTAGTCGAATAAAAAATGGCGGCGTGGTTATCTAAACGGAATGTATACAGAGGCGGTCTAAGCTAACGAATCTGATAAATAGTTGACGGTAAATTGAATTTCCAGCGACATCTATTAGAAAAGTTGTAACTTTATTGAGATTAAGTTCTCTCATTTGTATACAACTATTGACAGCTATCGGCGGATGTAGTTTAAAGCGTTAATTTAAGTTAAAAAGAAACACAAATATATTTCATGCAATTCGCACCTCAGGCATAGGCACGGGCTGGCGACGACCAACGGGAACTGCCGCCGCCCCTCGAGTTCATGCTCACCGCCTCTGAGATCATGGACTTGAAGATATCCGCCAGACTGGTAAATACATTTGTGATGTTCCATGTTTTATGGATTCCAATCTATTCCACACCGATTGTAGATTACAAAAAATTACGGGGCACATGCGGTGAGTGTGGCATTATAAAGAGACATGATAGATACCTATACACCTATACTTTCTCACAAACAGCTGCTTACGTATGGTCCGATTTCAGAGCAGCTTGTCTCGATCCGTGCGACGGTACCACCATATACATACACGTAAAACGAACGCTCGGCCGAGCTACATGGTAGGCGGAGTTGGTTATAGGTTTTATTTCGTTACGGAATTTCTTAATTCGGCTGCCGCGCTCAAAGCCCGCGATAAAAGCTATGCAATAGTTTAACTGTAAAGTTTTACGACTATCGTAATGCGTCATAATTTCGCACTTTTATTTGTAATTATAACGGTAAAAATGGACGAGTTTGATGCTTCGGATAAGGGATAAAAAAAAACAGTTAAGTGCAAGCCATAGCGCGCCGAGGATTCCCTGCAATACGGGTAAACCGCGGTAATCCGACAGACGTTTTGCAAGGTGATGTCGAATCATCGTATTTGTCGGATTATAGAGTATAGTACCACAGACACCTACAGTCTCAAATTTCTGAAGAAGCATACTTTATAATTCGACAAATTACATATCAAAGTTTTGAGATACTGTATGTACTACAAAACATCATATTGAAATTTAATAAATTACTAAAGTTGAGCAGATGACACGAACTTTTGAATACTCCCGCGATTGTTTTTAATATCCTTAACTGTGGATCGACCTATGCCATATTCATCACAATTTAAGCCATTCGAAACATCTTTTTTCCTCTAATGGTTAGTATTGTGTGCTTTTGAATTTCGTAACTAACTAGTACTCGCAAATTAGAAAGAACCTGTTCAACACACATAAATGAAGATTTGCCGAAATTAATATACATGTTACAGGCATGTCGGACGAATTAAATATGTATATGACAGACATGTATTCCAGGAGTCGCAGGATTCGACAGGGGCCGGATCACCGGGGGCCCACTGTATAACGTTTAAGAATAAACTTAACCGCAACGTTAGCGTCACACAAATTAAGGAATCGAAGAGTGGTGAAAAGTTAACGGATCTTAGGAAGTTTGTCTCAAAATCAAATCTTCTATGTTTACGAATTATTTGATACTGTTCCGCATTCAAGCTTTGGGGTTACATCAGGGAGATGGTGTTTTTTACTCATTTTTGGATATAAGGTAGAAAATAATGCGACTAAAGATTTTTAAAATATGCTATTCAATTTTGAAATCTAGATCTTTTAAATGAAACCACACGCAATGCATAAAACAGGAAAAATAGTTTTTCCATTGTCACTAATAAAAATGATTGGAAATTCTTTTTTAGTTATGACCATACGTGTTCTATGAGTAAATTGAAATTTAATTTGATTCAATTAATCGTTGCTGAGAGCTAACAAATGCGTCGAAATACACACACGAAATAAAGATATATATTCGAATCAGGCAAAATTATCGATTGCGGGACACATCCCCGTTCAGAAATACGTTCGAACTTTAGGTAAGTGTCTCAATGTATAAACAAGACTTACGCGCAGGCGTACCGGATTCCTCTGGCCCTTTGTCAAGTTAAGGAACTAACACTCTTATTTGTTTTACACTCTTATTTATTTATTAACTAAATATGGTTTACTTATATTAACACTCGGTTTCAGTGAAACAAACGATAAATTATAGGCAAAATGCACAACGAGAAATAGCGTCAACCTCAGTGTCGTATATCATTTGACTAACTCGGGCGTCGGTCAGCAAAAGGTATATAGAACAAACATTTTATGATAAATGATTGTCCGTCCGGCCGGGACCCGTTTCCAATGCACACCGTCGCGACACGCGTCTCGTTGAGTTAACATATCCTTCATGTGTTTATGAAATGCTATACTTGTGTACGTTTATTTTTATATTTTTATTTCTGTAATTTTAATCAATATTTGGGTCCGGATACACCACAGAACGTAACACTCGTAACCAATCACGGCGTCCAGGTGGTGATATCGTGCCCGCCGTCGAGCGCCGTCGTCGCCGACGCCGAGCAGGAGGCGGGCGTCGCCGGCGCCGGCGAGGGTGTGTCGCGGCTGTGTCGCGCGTTCCTGGCGGCGGGCGCGCAGGCCGTGCTGCTGGCGCTCTGGCCCGCGCCGCTCGACACGGCCACCAAAATACTGTACAGAGCCCTGTATTCGGCTTTGCTTCAAGGCAGCCGAGTTGCTAAGTACTTATGAACTTTTGTATGTTATATCTGTTTTGTTTTATTAAGGCCCTGTTATCGTTATTGGCGACTAAAAACCGCACGGAAAAAATCTGTGATTTGATTCAATTTGAACCGCGATACGGATTTATTTGGGTTTGAATTTTATTTCGCAGTACGGACGGGGCCTAATATTACATATTATTATTAAAATATAAAGCCATGTTCTTTTGTACAGTCCTTTTTTATTAATATTACTTTTTATTATAAAAAGTAACAACATTTCAATTCCGTTTTCTAAACATTTTTCCATATCAATGGGGCTCATGTTTCATAATATATGATGCTATCAAGTCAAGTGTAAGTTATGAATTCCTAAGGAATTCCCTGACTTGTATCAAACGATCTCACTCACAATCTCGGTCCTGGTCTTAAGCCTCATTTAAATTAAGGTTCTACTGTTTGTTCCCACCCCGGTTTCGTTATGAATTCATATCCCAGTCGTAACCTCTATTTCAATTCCGATCCTGCCCCCACTCCCACTTTCGATGACGAACCCCCTCTTAGTTATGATTCCGATATCGATTTCGTATTTAATCCCTATTGAACTCTCGATCCCGACCATTTTTACCCGACCGAAATAAACATTTTTTGGGGAAAAAATATTTTACGGGTCATTTCGATATTAAATCAACCCATAAAATATATTTGATTTAGATCGATTTTTCGATTACAGAGTTAGTGATAATGACTCTTCCACAGAAACTATTCTTTTACCATTAGTTTATGTCATTTTCTAGACTATAAACTATTTATATGTAAAAACCCACGTTGATAAGTCGCTTCGTTAAAAAGACAAATCAGCAAATAGACCTTCGCATCGCAATTATAATATAAAATACAGATTAAAAAATTTGTAAGAAATGAATTCGACAACTTATATGCCAAATAAAATGGTTTGTTTTTAAAAATTGTGAATTTTAAGGATATTGAAATGATTAAAATTAGAATTAAATCCATTTAAAAATATTTATTTTCAACTAAGCAATTCGCAATATTAACCGAAAGTTATAAAACATGTGTTGGCAAAACTAAAAGTGTTCGTAGTCCAAAATTAAACACTGCATACTTCTGATGCGAATCGAAGTACATTCTTTTTTTGCCATATTCTGTATCACATAGTCTTTTTGTATGTACACTCGTATACTTAGAAAAATGAACTTTTCAGATCGGATTAACTAATTAGTAAAATTGGCAAATATAATATAAATGTTATGTTCATAAATGAGAAGATTTTCTACTATTTTAAAAATTCATTTCTTAGCAATTTCAACATATATTAAATTAATATAAGATCAGGGAAAAGGTTTGTCGTATTCTATATACAAATTCAAGATAATTTTTCATCATATTTTATTTACATTTAATTATAAAACATATGTGCCATTTTGTCCAACAAGTTGTTGCCATTTTGTAGGTAGTGACATAATCCCATTGCTATAAAAATCTTGGGACTGAAAAAAATTGCGACAAGTAGTTTTGACAGTTGTCTCTGCATGTTAACCTAACACCATGTCCCGTTTGTATTTTTTCATTAGCTAGTTTGTTAATATAAGAAAATGAAAGCCGTAAAGATACAATATAGAACATTTAATTTATATTCAATTAGGCATGAGCTTCCAGGGCGTATGGTGTTTTATGGTTCTGTACCTCAAAAGGAAAAACGGAACCCGTATAGGACTTTGTTGTCCGTCCGTCCGTCCAAATCTGTCTGTCAATACCCTTTATCTCGGGAAGGTGTAGAGTTATCCAGTTGAAATTAAAACCATATGCTCAGGTTCACAGTCCCTTGAAGTTGTGAACATATCAAACTTCTAAGTTAATGTAAAAAAAGATAAGGCAGTTTATGTAGCAAAAAACGTATATTTTGACACTCTTTAGGGAATCAAAATTTGTAAGGTATTTTCGGTTGACCTAGAACTACGAAATTTGGCAAGTAATTCCGTCTTATAAGTATTGGAAAAAATCTGAAAATCATATGTTTGTAAATAAATCATAAAAATAACTTTGGTTAGGTTACTTAACTGATTTAGATATGAACTGTTAGTATAACCACAAATTTCTATAAGTATGTAATTATAGGTTTTGGAAACTGAATTTCTGGGAAAGCTCGGAAAAAAATTATACGGAACCCTCGATGGGCGAGTTTAACTCGCACTTTTCCGGTGTTTTATTATGTGACCTCTAACATATGGCAAACATTGTACACATAATTACAATGTAATTAATGAGCGCCACCCGACAAGTGCCGAGAAAAGATATATAATCAAACTTAACGATGTTCACAATCAAATGTTGTACAATGAGATTAAGGTACCTGATTTCGAACATTGAACTGGGTTCACTTCCCACCTTTATTTATTTTTGGACTCTCATCTGTGATGAAAACTCGGCAGTAGGCAGTGCAGACAAATGTTTCTTAAGAAAAATATTGCGAGCTAAGGCTGCTTCAGGAATGGAAAGCTGTGCACTTCCTAACCGGCGTCTGCGCATCCAAATGTTGGGCATCTACTCTTGCGAGGGCGAAAAAAAGGATCCTAGAACCACCATAGACACGTGCTACCAACTATAACCGGGATAACTGATCTCACAAATCACTTCTATGAACAAAACATCGTACGTTACCCGTTGCTTAGGAGCATCCCACGATAAATACTTATATTAGACTGGAGAAGACCGACAGATTATAATATTTCCTTGAAAGGAATTCGGTTTACACAATGCCTATCCTGACGCTTTTCCATTAAAAAAATACCTACATACTTTTTTATTTTAAAAAAGTAATCTCCAATTGACACAAATGACAGATGACAATGCAATTTAATGAAAGATTGATTAATATTGATATTACTTAAAATAGATGCTTCTAAATTTCTTCTTTATTATGATCCATTTACTAAATCGAGTTATAAATGCAAAAAAGTTGTTTTTATTTTCAACCATAACAAATTATGGAACCATCGGAATAACACTACGATATTTCCTTCAGTAGCTGTTATCAAATTACCATTTTATGAAGGAAATTCATAAAATGGTAATTAACAATTATTTGTTAATTAACTAAAATTTGCTAATTAACACCGATGTTCATTTTAAACTGTTACAACTACCTAAAAAATTCTGAAAAGACCGAAACAGGTGAAAATTTGAGGGCAAGGTCAGGGTCATATGATGGATGCATTAACACTTCCTAATCAAACTCTCTCATATATTTGCTGAGTGGTTAAAGATGTGTGTGGTCTAGCGTTACCATCGGCAAGAACCACACTCTTTCTATTGATCAATTCCGGCCGTTTCTTTCCTACTTCGTGCTTGACCATCATCAGCCGTTAGTAGAGATCCGGATTGATGGTTTTACCCGGCGGTAAACGCTCATAATGATTAAGGCCCTTCCAATCCCACCATACGTATAGCATCAACTTATTGCGAGTTAATCCTGATTTCGCTCAGGGGCGTATACAGATTCAGACAAGGTATGCAAAGCTAAAAAAGCTCACTAATTCCAGCATTATTTCGGTTGGTGGCTCACCGATTCGACGGTAAGTGTCTTTGTACCTCGCAGAACCGAAACAATGATGAAGCTGGTAAGTTTTTTTTAGCTTTGCATTTTCAAAAATGGTTTGATTTAATTACGTTTCAATAGAGAATCACAAATGAATATACGATTCATTAGATTTCTTTCAGTGAGGTCGTGTGGGACCCAAGCACCGAGCTTTTTTGGATATCCAGCTTTTTTCGAATGGGTCAAAACTGTTTTGTATGTCAATCCCCAGCTCTTCAGCTATATCGTAAAAACTAATAAGATTGCAAGGTAGGAAATCTTTGCTTTATTTTTTCCAAAATAGCATCGACTTTATCTATAACAGGTCGACTAGACCGAGATGCATCTTTGACATCAGAATGAACGGACTGAAAACGCTTGTATCAGTTTTGTGCTACTCTTACCGACACTACATTAGGTCCATAAACGTCACAAATTTTTTGCACGGCTTGTGTTGCATTTTTTTTCTTTTTTGCAATCAAACTTCAAAATGGATTGATTTTCTACGTTAGATTCACTCATTTTAGTGGACAGAAAAACAATAGAAAAATGGCAAGACACCATTTTTACTTTTTGTTTCCTTTTTTTTAATGTTATGTATTTAACGGTATCAAATCTAGCCAGACACAAACAGCACAACCAAAGAGACTTTACTGCAACTTTTTACTTATAAAATGCGTAAAAACTTTTTCCCCGATCTAATATTAATAAATTTTATTGTACGTTTTGTTGAATATATACAAAAATATAATTCGTTTGTGGTACTCAGGGCATTAGGCGACGCCATGCAGACGGTGCGCCACACCAAGCAGTTCAGCCAGCCCGCGCACTGGGCCGGCGTGCTGCTGGTGGGCGCCAACGTGCGCCTGAGCAATAAGGTGGCGCTGATGGGGCAGGCGCTTTGCGAGCTCTTAGGGGCACCTGAAAAATGCCGGTAAGACTACATGCAACTGTAGCTCCCATAGAAAAACGGTATGAAAAGACTTCAATCTTCATGACAGATATAATGTAAAACCGGTAATAGACATGTATAGAAAATATTATTGTCTATACTAGTGCATACTGATAAAAATGTAACGAAGTATTCTTTCTTCATATTTAAGGAATTTTTAAACACCGCTAAAAAATCTATTGTCATTTTGTCAGAGACGCATTGCGAGTCTGCCTTCACCTGGTAGAAAAATCCCTGCAGAGGATAACACGTGGACAGAAGAACGCGATGTATACCACCCAGAGGAGCATCGAGAACAAAGCTGGTTCTGTAGGCGGGTGGAAGGAACTGCTGATGAGTGTCGGCTTCAGGTATTAATTCAAATGCTCCATTAGGAATAAGATTCTAAGTAAATTCTTGGAAAATGAAGTAATCAGACTATCTTAGAGTTTTTACTCGGTATCGAGATACATAAGGAGGTTCTTATCGATAGGTAAATACATTCTTTTACGAAAAGAAAGTTAACGCAACCTTTTAATTTTTCACATGAACTTTGACACGGTTTAACGCCAA
>BGZK01002740.1:0-44000 GCA_005406025.1 Eumeta japonica
TGATGGTCAGGGATGAAATGCTCAAAGAGTTTTAACTTATGAAACCCTAAATATACTCGTTTGATATCTTGAAGGGCTCCTTGGGCCGTGAGTCTTGAACTTTGTCACCGCATTGATGACCTTATCGACAGCAGCCTTCGACCTCCACTGCGGTAGCGTTAAGGCTTTGGTCTTGAGCCCGTCGATCTGAAACAAAAGTATGTGGATAGGTACATAAGTCTCATTTCAACCACTGAATCAGTTTAAAGTCTGTGCTAAGTTCTGTTAATGGTAAAATTGGTTTTATCCTGATAAGTACTTAAATTTAAACCAGCCACACCTATATATTTTAATAAATACTTACAATTCTTACGTATACGTTTATAATGAAGTTGCGTTTTCATAGAGAAAAAATAATTTTGACCGACCAATGTGAATGCTAAACTTTTTTATTATATTTTATTGCTATTAAGAATTTTCATTGCCTTGTCAAACGCTATATAAACTTAATAAGTTTTTTCCGGATACAGACAACCGTTAGCCGCTTCAGCGGCGCGCGAAACTAAAATTATCGAATAGAATTAAATGCCACAAGAAACCAACGAATCTTTAAGAATTAATCATCGATTTTATTTTACAAAAGAATTAATAAAACTAATCTTAGCGTCCATAAAAAGGTAGAGTTTCTTCATAGTTAAAAAATACTCAAGTCAAGGTGTGAATCATGTCGGCTGTCTGGGTTGTTTCGCGTGACGTGTTAATTGCACAATAATTACAACGCAGTCTCGCCCCCGCCGCCGGCGCGGGGGGAGGGGCCGGCGCCGGCGCCTTCACGTAAATGAGATTGCTTCATTAAACGATAAATCGATATCTCGCGTAATATTACTTGTGTAATTAAACGGCGGCAACGAATACTTTTAATCATGAACACCGGTGATGAACATTTTTAATTGCATCCGAGTTGTAATTATTGCATGTAGACTGTTAATGAAGCAATATAGGTTTTTCTTTAATATTTAAAATTGATATTACATCTGTGATTCAACGTGTCGCTGTACGTTTCTATGCAATTAGTAGTTTTATGTAACAGTGTGTTTAAAAAGTATACAACTACAAATTATAGAGTACACTCAGTAATATAATTTTTAGATTATGTAATAGGTAGCTGATGTTTTCTTCAAGTGCGACTAAAGGGTTGATTAATATTTCCAAGTGATTATTCGCCTCTTAAATGTCTTTTAAGAGCTTCAGACCTAGTAAACAATCAAACCAGAGATAGAAGTAATTTATATAACGACGAGATGGTTATAAGTATATCCTTAAAAATTAAAATTATGCTAACTCGAAACTTAGGGATTCCTATAAATATATTACGTAACCTGTCTAAAATGTGTCATCATGTCTGTATTTAACAAAAGCTAATTATATTCTATAGTTAGCCCTCCGAAAATAAAGGTAATTAAGGAAGCTTTTTTGATGAATAAATAACTTTTTTAGTTGACTATATAAATTATTTTTTACCCTACTACTGTCTAAATTTAATTTTATAGACCACTTCGAGTTTAAAAACATAAAGTTATATTTTGGTACTGATCTAAAAGAAGCATTAAAAAATAAAATACTTATTTCTATCGTTTATAAACGAAATTGTAGTATATTCGTTAATTTTACTCTTATTTTTATATGGGATAAATATGTGATACAACTTAATTTCGACCTACGTTCAAAATTAAATGAAACCAGCGCCATAATTGAGAGCAAATAAAACAACACGAACCTTAATCTTAAAGACATCGGAATCGATTGTATAGGATCGATAGTGATGTAGGGCGTGCGAGGAGCGGCGGCGGGTTGGGGCGGGGGCGGGGGGCGCTGTCTCTGCGCCGGGCGTTGACTAATAGCGGCGCGTCCGCGCGGAATAAGACTGATTGCGGCGAGGCTTGCCTATGCGGCCCGCTCGCGCCCTCTATTAAACCACCTTATTCTGAAAACACTTTCATATACACGAAATTAATTTTTGCCATGCGATGTGTAGACGACGCTCGACGGCCTAATGAATTCTGCTGCCTCCAGATATATTTAGCTAAAGATACCAGATATATTTAGCCATATCTAATATTGTCGATCAAAAAATGAGATTAATAAATGCAATAATATTAATGGAATGTTTTAATGAACATTGGTCATTACAAGACTTAAGTTTTTATTTACAAGATCTAAGTGTAATCTCCATCTCTATGTTGATATTAGAATCATTAAGGTCTAGATAGTGTTTGTTTTTGAAAGAAAATACAAAAAAATTCAAACAATAATGAGACTTTGAATTTTATGATTTAAATGAAATAATTTTTTCTTGTAGTCATGAATTACGAGACCGACGATATTACCAAAATATTGTTTTAAATTACGAATGAATTTTGTAATTACATATTTTTTTTTCATTTTGAGTTCCTTTCGACTATTCATGTACTAAACATAAGTTGAATTTTTAATTAATTGGCTTTTTACGAATTACGATAAATACATTATTCAAGAAAAAAAACAAAACGAAACTGTATGGAATGAAAGTATCGAGTCGAAGCAGAAATAATATTGAAATCTCAAAAACAAAACTTTCAATACACGGCCATTCATATGGAGTCTTTGGTTTGGATCATAGTTTTCTGTGAAATAATCTTTTGATCGTGACCAAAAACAATTTAGAATAAGGTCCCTCGGCGGGCCGCCCACGCGAAACATTATTTAAGAAATCAGTCCGCTCATGCGGCAAGGAAAGAAACTTTTTTTTATTGATATACTTAGCGGACTTTGAACCGTATGTTCGGCATCACACAAATAAATAACAGATGTAAAACAAAAATCGAATGAAATGTCTTCACGAATATATTTTTTACGATTAGTTACTTAATTGTTTTACGATTACGTTTATTAATGTCTCTTTAATTTCAAATTCAAAACTGCTTATATATATTTGACTGAACTTGATCAAACATGTTTTATTATAGTTTATGTTATTAATTTAGTGATGGCATGTTCTGTGATACTGTCAATACGATTCGTTAAAACTGTCCACTTTTTGTATATGCATGTATAACAAAATTAAGTAAATTTCAATATTACTGGAATATTATCCTAAAAATATCTACTTCAAGTTCCGATATTTTCATATAACAAAACATGTCCGTATTTGCTTAGTCTGAAAATTGTAAATTAAACGTTAAGATGACTGTAAATAGACAATAATCTATAGATTTACTTTGATGACAGCTTGAATTTAAAAATGAAACGACGCAATGAGACGAAACAGGGGGTACCGTAATGAGCGCCTGCCGGCGGTCGGTGCATACTAAACAGCCGGCTACCAGAATAAAGTTATCGCGATACATCCCCGAATTAATGGCCAACTCGTTACTTGGGTATTGAGACGTCCCGGTCATCTAATGGTCTTGGGAGCGACGACCCTACGCGTGAAGGCCTTCGACCGTATACACTTTGGAATATAAAAATGTATACTAATATAAATAACGAGGTGAATTCTTGTGGTATAAGCTTATAGTCAATGTTTCTATGATTACATATTTTTTGATATTAAAATAATATTTGTGTATTTTTTAATATACATATTTCCTTTTCAATGTTTATCTTTTGGAGAAATATAATTATTTACATTATTAACAAAATTATTACTAATCTTTTTTAGATTAACGTATGATCCATGTACATAAAGCAATAAATACGACTGGAAGTCTGATTCGCGTATATAATTAGTGTTGTGTACTACAATATGTTTCTTTTTTCTTACAAATTAAAATTCAAGTAGGGAATATTGATATGACTCATTATATTCATAATTAACAGCTTTGTATTCAGTTGTAGGGAGGTCTATCTTAAAATGCATGAAGGTCTATAATAAACACAATTACATTTTAAATTACATACTGTATTAAAACTAGGTAGGAATAATTACATAACGATAATAAAGCTGTAAATAAATGCCATTATTTTTTATATCTATTAAGAAATCGTTTGTGATAAAGGGCGGCTCTACTTTGGCAATTTTCATTATATACAGTTTTCTTTTTGTTAAAAGACGATGATAAATATTTAACTCATTTCATTATTTTTCATTTAATAGAGACCATTATTTACATACGAAGAATCTCTCTGATAGGCAGCAAAACTTAGTTCAAGACCGATCAGAACAAAATTGTCTCGTCGAGACCAGAAATAGAAGCGATTGAGAATTCCCATCGGCTGTTATACACGTCGACACACCAATCTGTCATCAGTGCAGCCAGACATCCTGAAGTGTAGCTGACCGCACACAATACAGAGAACTTGAGAGAAATTAGATTCGTCCACAAAAATTTGAAAAATTTGCATCGATTGAGGACAGGACTTCGAGCGAACACCTGAGAGCCGGCGGGAAACCGGTACTTGCAGTGCTTCGGAAATTATTTTGTTACGTTATACTCGAAGGTGTGATGGAATTAAACAATTATTGTACCATAACTGTGCTGAGCCATGCTGTGGCCAACTCGGCTGCAGCACGAAATAGGCCGGTTCAACCGGTGAGATACCAAACTCTCACAGAATGCAGAAGTGAAGTAGCAGCCTCCGCTGTTGTCTTTTGTCCAATGAGCTAAAGTTTTGGCAGGTCACTTACGCTTCCATCACCCCTTCATACTCCTATAGAAGACGGAAGATAAAGATCTTCCCACTTCTAGACGGGATGATGAAGCCTATTCTTTTCTCCGCCAGCCTATTCCTCCGTTCATAGGATATCCTATTCCTATCCAAGCGTCTGACAACGCACTCGTGACTTTTCTGGATTTGAGAGGGTCCATTGAATGTAGTGATCACCTTGATGACTCGTTTTCCCTTCTAAAAGTCTACAAAATAGTATAACACCTGAATCATGGAGCTGGGATATATCGGTGTTGTTTTGTAAATTGGATGCTAACACGTTGTTGAGGAATTACAAATCGATCAAGCTTTTAAGGCAGTTATTAGAGCTATTTCCAACAGCCTTACTCGTAAATTAGATCATTTACAGCTATCTGAAAAAGGTGGTTTTCGAATTAACCGTGACTTTTGAGAATTATTTACTCGAGCATTTTAGAAAATCTAATGGATGGAGCAATTCGTCTAATAACTTTGTAACAAATGAACCAACGAAACGAACTTCATAAGTAGTGTTACAGCACAAATGCTACATTAGGACTATAAAAAAAGAGCATTTTCAAAAGAATGAATATATATCAGCAACTCCCCTGATGTTGCGGACGTTTGTTACATGATTACTTATTGTAAGGTACCCATAGTATCAGTTGCTCTCTTTAATATAAAACGCGTCGCTTCAAATTGACTAGTTGGAATAGTTTGGGTCGTCTAACTGAGCGCAAAGAACAGAAGGCACATTTACAAGCGGCTGAACTACAGCTGAATTAAGAAAACTGAATGAAAAATTGTTTGTATGGAATAGTCTAATTGACTTTTGAACATGTTATCAAATCCGCTACTTTCGCCAACAACAAATCAATTTGAGAAGTCAGTAAACCAAATCATATCAAAAATATCGTTATTTCGTAGGTAATAAAATTAAGGTGGGTAATTGAAAAACGTCATTATGGCCATCTTTTGATATGAACATTAACACTTATTTCGAATATTGATTAATTTTACAGTTTGTTTAAAGATACATGATAGATAGTCAATAAAACTAGCACAACATTTGAAAATCACATGAAACAGTTTGATAGTCGAGCAGTTCAATCCCACAGGTTTTTTTCCTTAATATATTCAGATACGGCATAACAGCCACATAACTTTTCTTTAATAAAAGTTTTAAATTTATGAAATGGAAAATTTTGAGTATCAACTGGAACTTTATTATAAAAGCGCACACATTGCTGCTTAAGTGATTTGCTAACTTTGCTGAATCTGGTTTTATGAGCAGCAAGGTCATTTTATGTCTAATGTTAAAGATGTCGTTCATTTTTTTTGAAAGATTTTATATTTGTTTTGACATATAACCAGGTTTTTGTACATGTATTGTGACGGTACAGTTAAAATATTAATTTGTTTAAATTTTTCTCTGAGAGGTGCTGTTATAAATGGCGACGAATAGCTCGCTTCTGAATCACAAAAATTGTATTTATATCGGCTGCATGACCCCGTAATCAATTTCGATAGGTCATGAGACTATGAAGGTATGGTTTGCTGCTGCTAAAAACGAACTTTCCTCGTACGCACTTTGGTTATTCAGTTTTATTGATTTTTATTTTATTTTATTTTATTTTGCACGAACAATTTTTCTTCCTGTGAAGACCTCTAAAATGAATGATGACTTTCCTGCAAAAACATTCTTTTTACAGTTAGTACTAATTTTTGACTTTAAGATCTTAATTTCCATAATCTACGTCTTATACATGCTTATGTTTTAGTTAAGCCGGCGACCATATTTTTGGAACTATATCAACATCACACTTTATTATTCGAAGTGACGAGTAGTTAATACCTTTTAACCACCTACACTTGACAATAACACCAATTTTGATGGTACTCATGATGATGGTGAAACATCAAGTAAAAAGACTACGTTTCTGTTCAACTACCTGCGCTGTCATGGAAACTTGTTTCATAATTATCCCAGACTGTTTACATGGAGGCTCATGTTTCAGTGGCATTCTTATCGTAACTAAGTTTGTCTAGTAATTGAAATCAAGGTACCTAAATTTTGTCTTTATATTCCTCTTTTATTCAACATTGGGGCATGATGTATCTTGTCACGGTTTTTCATATTCAAAATGCACTGCATGCTTTCAACTCGAATATTTATTGTCTTTGACAATAAAATGGTCGATGTAAAATGACTTGCGATTTCAGTTCGACATTTGTATTTCGTAACTATTACGAATGTAACGAATGAATTGTGATAAGCCGACCCGTTTTTCTTTCTATTTTGAAGTCTCTTTCTCCACAAACCATCAGTCAAGTAAGGCTTTGCTATATATCATGAAGGACTTCGTATGATAATTTGATTGAATAATTTTTCCATGAATATAAATACATTTATTTAATTATACTATTGGAAAATATATTGTAAGTAAATAAAAAGTTATTTGAAAGGAAAAACGAAAACATTGTTTGTTATATACAATACCAGCAATAGAATAGAAACAGTTTTCTAAAATATGTGTTACGAATTTAAAACTTAATACAAGGCTAGATTCTAAATTGGTATAAAATAATAAAATTTATGAGCCTCTGTAATAGAATAATTTTTATTGATTGTGTAATTACGTTAAATGTTTTACAAATACGTAAAATACCTAGTTACTGAAATACAAAGGTTGTTGTAGACAGGTAGAAAAGCTGAAATCGGAATGATGTCATAAATAATTTATGCCGAACTCTAGTAACTAATAAATTCATGTGGAAAATACCAAATAAATGTATATATGTATATGGCGGTTGACAGTTTTTACAAAGTGTAAAAACATTCTAAAAATGTATTTATCAAGAAAAAATATATATAAGCTTACACCTATATCCCAGAAGGATAGGTAGAAGTTTTAGATTTCCACATGCTCGATCTTTGCATATCTCTATTGTTTCGCTGACATCCTTCAATCTTTTCATGCAGGCGCAGCGGTTTCGGGAGCTGAAAATTTGGCCCTTTTTTTTAATATGTGCTATCAATTTTCTCTGTATACGATTTATTAGAGCAACTCTTGTCGAATTTTTCATTACATATTCGCTACAGATTTGTTTTACATGAATTACAGATTTGTTTTGTCAGTCTACATTCGCTCATTCTTTCCAGATGTCCAAAACAATTAACCACATCGCTCTCTGAAATCACTGTTCCTACATCTATTATTCAAACACACTCCACTCATATTAGGTAGAACATTCAATTAATTATCAAACATCAGTTTTAAGGTTGTTAAAATTACATATAGTAATACTAACTTCATTTTACTCTAAATCACATATACGTAGTGATATAAATTTGAATAAAATGAAATTCGAATTAGTTTTGGGCGGTGATGGGTTAAGAGTTATTGCCTTCGAATCAAAAGTAGTAGGTTCGATCCTGATTGCGGACGAACTGAGTAATAAATTTTTAACTTAAATCAAATTAAGCCACACGCCTCGGAAAGCACATTTAGCTGTCAAGCTCAACGTCATCGCAGTGATGATACAGAAAGTAAATTAAATACTTATCGATACTCCAACATAAAGCTCTTGTATTCAAACTGTATAAATGCTGAATCGAATATGCACCGAGTGATAAATCCGTTCGACGGTTTGAAGAGTAAAATCATTACATTTTAATAATCATGCAGTCGTATCAGGCGCACGTTTGTGGTACACGTTACGACCGCGCCAACCACGCGATCGGTCCGAGCTTTCAAATGATAGTGTTTAAGCTCGTTCTGAGTAAAACATCAGCTTCGTTTTGCGGTCACGGCTTGTATGTTTAAACTTAGAAATAAGTATTTTGTTATTAAGATATTGCATACAAGACAACTAGTTCTTTATATAACCAAAACATAAAACGAGGTTTTTTTTTATAGAAATAACTGTTTTGAACGTAAAAGAGTCTATTTGCTTTAATTTTTTTTTCTAATTTAATCGGTTAAATGTTAAGTAAAAATATATCAAGTATTTGTATCATGTAATCAAAATGTAGATGCTATTTGCGTCTATTTGATTTTCAACCTTGAGATTCTTTTGTATTTAGGTACAAGATCTGTACTGAGTGGTGGACTCAGCATTGCCTTCATGATAGGAGGTACCGAATGCAAAACCTGATCATGGCGTCCTGATTACTGAAGTTTTAACTTATATGAAACTGAGCCACTTGTTCCATACACGCAAATAAATAAATGTGAAATGTCCGTCAGAGATATAAAAATTAAGGTCGATGTCTAAGTGAAAGCATACAAAACAGTGCTATGTAAGTATGAATAACCGTTTTATTATTTATCTATTGATTATCTGCAGTTTAGATGTCCTTCTAAATGTCGGATATGGTCGATTGAGGGGTGATGAAATTTTTGTTATTAAGATGGATTTTTTTGTAAAAGGTCTGTTCCTTGTTACAAAGCGATATGTCATAAAGTATTTCAAAAATAAATTTACAAAAAAGTTTAAAGGAACTTCGTTCATTTTCCAATTCATTTAATTATGGCTGACTTCTAAACTTCGGTTTTTGTCATATTATAGCACGATAGGTGTCGGTCTGTATGTGCTTTTGTTTTTCATGAACTGTTACTAAAAAACTTAAAACGAACATGCGATAAACATTTTGTTTATTAAATAATAGATATAAAACAAACAGTCCCAAGTTTTGAGGTTTTAATGATTTTGTATTATAAAGTACATTTTTTTTAAAGTAGCTTTTCGTAAATTAAAATTTAACAAACATTGTTACCATTAACAAACAGCTTACCATTCCGTCCCTGCTTTCCTTTCAATGCTTGTCCCGATACCGATCTTGGTCTACCTTTAGTCATTGATGCTATTTTTAGTACTTATACAGTTTCGATTAGTGTATAAATATATGTTGTAATCTAGGATGTATTCTACCGCTACGTAAAGATTTAATTTCAATCCGTTCAGCTGTTTTGGGGATTAGTCCAGGCAAACCGACAGACGTTCAATTTTATTATGTGCTTAGATTTCCATTGTGCAATATTTGTAATGTACTTTCTAAAGTAAAATACTTTAAATACATTCAAATTTCACGTCTAACTACGGACTATAATCATCATACTCTTTATTTTATTTATGACCATCTTAAGTAATTTCATGTTGAAGTAATATAACGAAATAGGTTAAATTGCAATCCATTTACCTAAGGCTAGATTAGTTTTGTAATGGATCCTCCTCAGAATAGGACGCAATCATTGCGTTGTTATCGTCGGTGTGGCGCTATTACTATAATTTGCAGTTTACACAGTCTAGCTGCTCGTAATTTCATAAAGCTCAGAAGACTCGTCCCGACGTCTTAATTCTTAGAGTCTGTTCCATTATTTGGAAACTTATGTTGATATCATTGTACAAAACGTCATTAGACAATCGTAGAAACACTTCACTATACTATCATACATTTTAGCTAAATTGAGAATATACTCTGTGGTAGAAGAAATAGAGTAGCTGCCAAATTAACGTTTCTTGAAGAAGGAATTCGAGAATATAAATTATATATGACATTTGAATATTCTTTGTATTCTACCATCTTATTTGGAAATATTAAAAATATTTGTGCCCTTCAACATTATTTCTCATTTAACTTTTGAGCTGATGCGTTGTTAGGCACTTATTTTCTATAAATGTTTTTGCTTTTATCGAAACAAACATTCTGATTAACATATGCGATGAAATATCATGCCATTTAAAATCAGATATTCTTATTCTGCTTATAATTTATTTAGAATGTACAGTACACCTTAGATTTTCTTTTCTAGGTAAGAAAAGAAAAGTAGTAGTAAGGTATACTACTAAAGCATTTTTTTTTTAAGTATGCCTGTTTAAAAATTCGAACTATGCGCCTGACCACATTTCAAAATACAGTTTCTACAGAATTATGATTCAGTAACAAGCAGTCCTTTGAAATGCTAAGGCCTTTTGGAAGCGGGCGTTGCGTACTCTGAAAAAAAAAATAACACGGCGACGCGAGAACGTTAAAATGTGCAAAGCAGAAGTTAACTTATTTAAATGAGCGCGTGTCATAAAACGTCAAAGAAACGTCACATAAATCATAAGGAGCCATCGGACAACAAAAGCCGGGGCGCTGAGACAAAGCGCGGCCGGCGCGCGAGGACGGGCCGCGCGCCCGGATCGGACCCCGAGAAATCGGGTCACATGTGCTCCCGGCTCCTTTGTGAGGCGCCATTGTGCAATCTTCCGGGTTTTTAGCAGCGCCCCGCCTGGTCGTTGTATGCTGATTTTTTTTTAGCAAAATTTCTTGAGTTCATCTTGCAATCTATCCGTTATCGTATCGAAGACGTCGTAACTTAGAAATTAGAACGTTATTATACTGATTTCTAATATGCTTCCTATGACCATGTTGTCGTTTGAAATGCAAATATGCAATTGTCGTAATTTGGGACTTCAAAAGTATTTTTAAAATACGTTGAACTACAAATGCAGGCGTCCTCGTTGATAATCCGTGGGAAGGCTAGGAGCACGCACGGCAAAACAAATCACCGTGTCGCCCCATCGATTCACTTGCAAATTTCGTGCAAAACTCGAAAAAACTGCCCGAGATAAAGGTACAAAAGTGCTCTCTATTCTATTCGGCAAATGAATAATCACCTTTCACGTGGCTCCTTTCAATCTGCGCTCGGGTATCGATCACGTCGCGCGAACTCTTTCAGGCGGCCCCCGCGCCCCGCCGCGCGCCCCGGCCCCCGCGCCCCCGTCCAGGTACGACGCAATTAATCTGGAACATCCCAACTTAGAATTACATTAAAAACGAAATAAAACCCCCGCGGCCCGGCGACTTTTTTTTCTCTCTCCTCTCGCGCCGCGTTTTCTTTTCCATTCAGATTTTTTTGACAGCACGAAAAATGAGAGCCATTTATTTGACTCGTACACAATGTAGGACTATTTGAGTATTTGCTATAAATACGCATTTTTCTCTACATCTCCTTCGCGCGTGTGGGGTGAGCATTACTCGGCGGAGGGGGCCTCACGTGTACGCTTTGTTCGCGCCCAGATTCGTGGGGTGATCCGGTCGCCGCCGCCGCCGCCGGTACATTAGCCGGGCGCTCGCAAACAAACACGCCTGATTAATACGCTTTCAGTAGCAACGTCTCGAACTCTCATCGGCCCCGACGGTATCGCCGGTACTCGAAGTTCGGCCAATAACGATTTAGGTCGCCGCCGACCGAAGGTTCTGTAACTGACCTTTATATACCAAGGACACGCACGTTACGATTGCATTGACCGCTCTTACAAATGTAATATGTTGATAAAAATACACAAAATTGTTATTTAAAATAAAAACAAAGTTTACTACCTCATGTCCGTTTTGCGATGAAGGCGAAAAAACAAAGTTATATGTCGATACACAAATAATTTAAAATTCAACAGCCACGTTCATCGGCGATGATGCAAAATTGCACTGCAAATAAAGCAGTCGCTGCTTTAAATTTCAAATGTGACTGACGTGAAACGCTACTTCGTGGAATAACACGCTAATGACGGAAAATTCGAATGATTAATATTGAATAGGGAAGGCGTGGAACTACTTCATTAGGAAGCTCGTAAAAGGCGATTGTTTCTTTATGTGGTTTTAAGCGTTTCCCATTGTGGACCCGGGCGGCGTGCGAGAGCGCTGTCAACGGGCGAGCGCCGCATCAGTCAAAGCAGTCATAAGATGCTAATACTTGCGCTTGCGCATAATTCCGAGCGGCTCGGCCATTGTCCGGCCAGTGTTAGCCCGCCGGCCGAAACATCGCGTCTTTGTCTGACAAATTGTAGAACATAAATACTGTATTGTCTGTAACCATTCAACTGTAATTAGGTAGCACAATTTGCTTTCGTGAATCTCTAATGAGGCTTAGGCACATCTCTTAAAACAATACTATGGTTAATCAATTATTCAATATGCTAAAAGCGTTTCGGACCGATGAATGAGCAATAATAACATTGTAATGAAAATAAACCACTATTTTAAAGTCCGTGGAAATTAGTGAAGAGGGGCATTTATGATGTTAATTATTTTAAGAAATAATGAGATTCTAAGAAACTATTCAAATCTTTTGTTGCTTTTTCAAGGTTCAGCACTGTGTGATTACTAATGAGTTTAGAGCCACACATCGAAAAATAAAATATCACGATTTGTAAACTAAAATCATTAACATTGGTCTAGTTTTTACATATTTGAGCAACAATTACATACATTTTTGTTTGGTTTATTTTTTGGTGAAACACAAGATGTGCTGTGTAAGTCCAGTAGTAAACTTGAAATAAAATTCAAGGAGCATAGTAAGGTTTTAATTTCAAAATTTAATCCATTTACATTAAATATAAAACATAATTATCACTTGATTATATTTACCAAAAAGTTTCGACATGTACTTTTAATTCACATATATTATTAACATTAGCATGTTAGAAACGCGAACCCATAAAATTATACCATTCCATTAATTACCACATGTGCCTATAGAAGTTTTTAAATCAACAATAATTTAACTCGGTGTGTAATAATGTTGCGTATATAATATTTAGTTTGCAATGTGATATTTGCCAAAATAGGCGAAGAGTTTATAAGTTAGGATATTTTGTCAAGCCTATATGTATCCGATTCGATTTATACATAAACATTTCTATTATAAATTAAAGGAACTTCCTAATAAAAATAATAAAAAAAAATATTTTACATACAACAGGAGTTCATTAGAATTTATTCAGTTATTAAAAAAACAAAATCTGACAGTCACTTTCTGGACGACTGACGATAACGATGACTTAGTAAATTCATGAAATAAAAAAAGGGAAACAACATAGGTTATTTTCCTTTTAGGAATATAGGTTCCTACTATCAATATAGATTATATTACCTATACACCATAATACCTACCATAACTCATAGTGAAATACCACACACTTACAAAATAGAGACGTGTCCTATCAATCCCCCCCCCCATAATTCTCCACATATTCTAGCCCACAAAAGAGGTTGGAAATGCACTGATAACTCCTCCGGGGTTCGACGTGTCCATGGGCGGCGATGATCACTTAGTCTTTATATAACTTACAAAATTATCGCTTTGAATATTTGTGCCTCTCTTTTTTCCTTATACTAAAATAAACCCAAAAAAGATCTCATTTTAGCGCTAATTTTAGCTTAATGAAGCAAATAAGCAGTTGTTAATATTATAGTATTGTTGTGTCAGCTTTAAACACCCACTGTTGAGGGATATCCTCAGACTATATCATTTCCGATTGAGAAGTAGGACTCAATCTCTGCAGGTTGCTTCAGTGCATGTCGAAGGCTGTTATGACCGTTGTCAAACACCAATGCCTTGACAACGCATACCTGTTAAGAATGCATAAGGACTAAAAGTTACAAGGTACCGAAAGAAAAATGGTATGTTCTGTGTGAGCAGTTTTTTCACATCAAGTTCAGATCATCCCAAATGCATAGCCATCTATAGTATTTTTAATTCAGACGTTGGGGCTTAAATCTAATATAAATTCTCATACATGTCTCAATGTAGTTCGGTGGATGGGGAGCTGTCAACGACTGTTGTCACCAATAAGGTGACAACGTCTTAGACTAGCGGTTTAACATGCTCTTTAAGGTTTGCAGCAGGTGGTTTTGCTTGACTTAATTTGACTCACTGGTTAATTCGCTCATGGACAAAAATCGAACCCTGTACCTTCAGCCATTCACTGGTCAAACAAATCGGCCCACACCATCGCTTAAACTAACAATAAAAATATTTAGATGTCGAAAATATTTATTAAATAATAGACAAATTTTATGAATTTAAAAAAAAAAGTTAGAAAAGAGATCATGACATATTTACTAGTTGTATATTTTTACAAATTGCCTTTAATTTGATGTATTCTCTTAATTGCAACTTCCCCGTGAATTTATTCTTTAATTAATTATTTCACTTCATACCTGTAAAAATAAGAACTTTGCTTTAGCTTTATATTCTTACGAAAAATTCTCTTGCATACGTTCTTTCTTATTACACTTCCTTTTACAGCCTTATCAAAAGATTATCGTCGATCCCTGTCTTTCAGTAGCACCTCCGTACCTCGTGTGGCTGCAGTACAAACATTTTGGAAATAAAATAAACGTTAACAAACAGTTTTCACTTACAATTTCCTCTTTACGCTTTTTTTGTTTCATGTCTGTGTGTCGGCGAGCGAGCGCGCGGCCGGCGGGGGGCGCGGGGCGGGCGTATCAATCAACCGCTGAAAGACATTTGTACGGGGCCCTCGGCGATTTGTTCAAATGAAAAATTAATTTTGGCGATGATTAATCTAATGGCGCGCAATAAAACGTAATCGCTGTTGGGAACTTTTTACATCTTCTTCTCGTAATTAATTTATTTTTCTCGAAACGGCAGCGGCTTGTGTTCATTTCGTAACAGTTGTCTTACGCCTTCTTATTAGGTCATACAACTTTTTGAATTAATTTTAGGAATGAAGTAAAATTTCACGTCTAAAACTATTAAAGCATCAGAAAATCATTTCTTGACAAAATAGAGAATTTAGACATTAAATTTTTATTAACAAAATTTCTAATTATTAGATGTGTAATATTACCTTTACTATATTTCGTATATATTCTGTAATCACGTATTGTTTTTGGATAAACTTTCTGTAAGCACAAAGTTGATTAGTTTTTGATTTGTTAGTAACCATAGTGTTAACACTGAAGTTATCATTTATCAAATAATTTGAACGAAAAATTCTAACAAATATTATAATGAAATCAAACCCCTTTAATATACATCTCATCCTTTTGTCTCAATAAACTCACATCCGCTCAAAATTATTTTATTTAGTAATCAATTCACAAAAGCAATACTTACAACAAATAATCAGCCCATTTATTAACAGAAATTAAATATAAATAAAGAGTGGGCCAGGGTATGTGCCGGCGCGGGCGGCGCGGGCGGCGCCCAAAGCTCTCGGCGGCCAGGTGACAGTGAGATATAACGTTCCGTTAAATAATGAACGGGATCTTGCCCAAATAATAGGATGAAATATCTGCGGTAGCAATTTATATTCTAGCAGTGGATTCAACTTGACAATTTATTAATCAAACCGATTACATCCCTCGCAAACCCCGACCTATTGTGAAAATATCGTCGAGCGCAACAATCCTATGAATAATTAAGGATTTAAATTTTCAAACAACAAAAGCATAAAACAATAAGCGCTCTTCAAAGTGGACAAAGG
Organism: Eumeta japonica; assembly: GCA_005406025.1. Lineage (NCBI taxonomy): Eukaryota > Metazoa > Arthropoda > Insecta > Lepidoptera > Psychidae > Eumeta > Eumeta japonica. The sequence continues at coordinate 15,928 of BGZK01002740.1, forward strand.
CATTTCTGTGACTGGCATTTCGGGACCCTCCGTACAAATTTTAATAAGGGGGACCCGACGAATAGCGTCCGCCCTGATTTTTGACTCCACTCTGTTATTCGGTGTGTATGGAATATAGTTATATACTAAAGAATATTTAGTTGAAATTATAGAAACGGTTCAAATTTCTTTTTTTTTTCAATAATGCTTAATATATATTAATAAAGTGCATCAAAATATCTTTTGCTATGCCGAGCTTTCATAACCCGATAGCAATACCATATCTTTAAAGATTTATATCGTATACCTTCCCATAAACTTTTTATTTCGGATTGAATGCCCCGATTTCTTAAGCCTTCCACCAATGTCCACTGTTAGTATCATTCAAATCATCTTATCATTAAAAAAGTTATTAATAGTAATTAGACACGACCGATGTTAAAATCAATTACTCAATTTTCGTGCATTTTTTCCATACTTCTGTGCTAAAAAAAATAATAATTAAAACACAGTTTCCTTTAAAAGACAAAACAACCCATATATTATTCGATCGCAGTGCTTAATTACAACCAAAATCAATTAGAAGGTTCATTCGTCGCGGCCGCGTCCCGGCGTCTCCGGCACATGTCGGCCCCCACTCCCTTAGCTTTTTCCATAACGACCTGTGAGCCCCTCCCTTCTTTAGAGAGAAAAGCATAATCCATCACTGCACGTCACCCCTATTTGGGTGTCCCCCGGTTTTGTCGCACTCCTGCCCTCGCCCTACTGCCGTCTCGTTCTAGCCGCTAGGGGTAGTTTCTCTCAGTCGCCGCTTGACGGGTGATCATTTTTCTTGCGGCACGTTCAATCATCGCGTCACTATCCCCCTCCTGCTCCCACGGGTTGGGAAGTTTTGGCCTCTCGCTCGTGGCGGCCCTTCCTGTCTTTCTGTGTGTCCCTTATTTTCTGTTAGCGGTGCGTGTTTCACTACGTGCTCGCCGCCAAATATGGCGGCTTTTTGTTTGATTTTGACGTTTCAATTTTTGAACACAGTAAAAAGTGTTGTTGAAATTTTGATTCGTCTGATACATTGATTTAAATTATGGATTTTTATGGGACGAAAAAATAATTTATCAAGTTGAACGCATATTAAATACGAATTAGTATTCATTTTCCTAGACATGAAGAAATAATGTACTTAGTTAGTTCTAACTGAATAAATTTGCTTTTTCAATTAATCATTATAACCAGTGTTATAAAATATTTATTTTAAACAATATAATATTAAAATCAAATCATTACATATTCACATAAAATCTATTGACAAATTCCAATTAATTGTAAATCACTAAATCACTAGAAATATAGGATTAACCTCTTGATTATTTAAGTTATCAGGTTTAATCTAGTTGTAGGTGTTCGCGCACCACCAACATATGCAAATGCATTTAAACGGCTTAATGTAATATTACGCAGTATATCTTAACGTTTCAGATAATTCAGAGAAAACATCTTTTTAAAACGATAAATTGTTATAATCAACATAACGTTAAATCATCTTATTTGTAAAATTGTATTTTACAACACCTCGTAATAAATTTAAAATTAGTCTTTGTATTCTGAATATTTTTCCGTTTCATCTATGTTTTTATCTTTATTATATCTTAAATTACATATAAATAAATTTTGACACAATCGCAATTCAATGAAGATTGTTATTACTAGAACATCAACAGCAGTACTCTAGCTTTTTTGGATTAATTTCATTATGAATTCATTTTTTTGATAATGCTACGATGTTTCAAAATATTAATATTTTATAAATCCGTAGTAATTAATTTCAAATATTTTCACTTACTACAATACCATGTGGTCGTAATAAACCTTTCTTTTGTTAAAAGAAAAAACTTACAATTATTAATAATTTCATATAAAAATAATCTACCACCAAGCGACACGTGTTTTAAAAGGTAGAACAGATTATGATGTTTATTTTTGTTTGTTTGTTTTTTAGAAAAATATTAAAACTGGAACCCACCATAGAATGATTACATAATTAACGTCCTGAAGTAAATAATGATATATAGTATATTATCCTAAAGCATATTTTGCAAAATTATATTTTGCTATAGAATACGTTATGCAGTACTTCATTTAATGAACAATAACAATGCATCCAGTATTGCTTATTTCACTAAGTATCTCTTTAAGTGTATAACAGGAATTCATAACTTTTTACTGTGGTGAAGTCTGAAGAAATTTGTCGTTAAAAAGTTCGTTATAGTATTACGTAAGTATTACTTTAAAAATTAAGTATAATGTCGGATACGAATTTAGTTCAAGCTTCTACAGCTGCAGCTTTAATGAAAATATGATTTTGTTACAGCCTAGTGATTCAAATATTAAGGTTTTCCCACTCAGTCATATTCCTAATTTTAAACAATACGGGCAAATGAAGAATATACAAAAAGGACAAAGTTGCAAAAAATCAACTACAGATTTATTATAAGCAGTGTACTAAGAAACTGAACTTAGACTTTTGAGATTAGACTAGACTTCAAATGATTTGACAAGTGACATTTAATACCAAAACCTATCTGTATTAATAAGAGTTAATACGGCTGGAATAGATGCGTATTTGCTAATTAAGAACCATTTGCTTACCGCAGGTCATTGAGTAGCTCTTAGAACTTTGTTCGTTTACACTAAATGATAACGTTTGAAGGAAAGTGCAATTCAATCATGAACAATTTTGTGTGGAACCAGATGAAAGAAGAGTCAAATAATGAAACCGACTTGGAAAAGACAAGCTAAGTACAATATTGTTCAAAGATATTTTACGACGAAGAGCTAATAATAATATGAAATTGTATTCATGAAGAAGCATATCTGGAATAAAATATAGTAAAAACGACTCTTTGTCTACTGCAAAGCACAAAACGAACATTTAGAAAAAGAATGTGATGCCTTTTGCTTTATTTATAAGAAAAGATTTTTACTAATGCACGATAAAAGTTATCTCTATACTATAGCAATAGTTTCATAGTATTTCAGGGCAAATGAAATCGAAGTACAAAATCGTTTTGTCATTACAATTAAAATAATATTGATATTTAGGCTGCTCTACCAACAAACGACGTGAAATTTGTATTTGAATTAACTTTAAATGAAATGGTTCTAAATTATAAAAATTACATCTCAAAAGTATGAGCATAAATATATGTTTTGGTGGTTGATTGTTGATAACAGTAGCTAGGTTGTTACTATTGAGAATTTAAAATCGTAAATACCTAAAGTAACAAACAAACAAACAAATTTTGTTCATAATAATTTATCGATGTATTTATTTTTATAAAGTTTCACTGTTATAAGTTTTTTGATTTACAAAACATGGCTCGAAAGTTGAAGAAGGAATACAAAAGTAACAATTTGTGAAACCAATAAAACAAAAAATATCCACTTCTGGAAAAACTCCTTTAATAGTCTCTAAAATATTTTGAAATATTTATCGAACAATGTTTCACAAAATAGAATGCATGAGGAAAATTTTGTATCCCTGTGATCCGTGCTTATAAAGCTATGTATATCTATTTTTTTTTTTATTGTTCTATAGTGGTTCAGTAAAATCGCTGTTTGTATAATTTTATCAGAATTGATGAATAAATTATAAGACTGTGACATACAGTCAGCCATTTTCGACGAAACCACAATAATAACGTTAAATTTAAACTACAAGCTTCTAAGACTTTTTTGGTGGAGCTTATTATGTACTTAATATTAAATAAGAGTATACAGCACTAAGACTACGCTTAGCTCAGCTTTATAGCATTGGGTCTTAAATAAATATTATTTACAACAATCTGTCTAAGTTTATACATGTTGTATGTAAATACACACAAAAAAAAAATAATTAGCATCACTACTATGTGTATATTTCAGTTATACTGCATTGATCAGGTGCGCGGGCCGAGGCGCGGGGGGATGCGATCGCCGGGGAACTCGCTCGCTGCCGTAGATTGAGTTGTCGGAATATTTGAATTTTAATTCCACCCGCACGATTACATAAACACTTATTTATTCATGAGCGACCTCTCGTACGCCCGACCCGAGGACCACTCGAAGCGCTTCGTTTAATTTCCTTCACTCAACCATCGAAATGTAAAGAAAAAAATTAAATCTCTGCTTTCACGTTTTGTATTTTTTTAACCATTTCAGTATTAAACGTAAATCCAATAGATTTTCAATGTATCTAAAGGACCTAAAGGCGTTACATTAATCTAAATTCGGCACGAAATAGAATAGTTGAGAATCTCATGATCATCTGTACACGATACAGAAAGAAGTAGCTTCGTGATAACGCATAATTCAGATGGCCGTACGATTAAAAATTAAGAAAAAAAAAATATCTTTCGACTGCTTAATCTCTCGCCCGCCTGTCCGTCAGTAGGCGTTCGTCGTTTCTCTTTGAGGAGTCGAGATCGTGATTGCGTCAAGCCGTGTCGCTCCTAACGACGGTTTGATAGCGGCGCATTTACATAGAACCACGCGAGAAAGCTTTCATCGGCCGGGTGGGCAGAATCACTACATCCTCATGATAGATGGAGCCACTCGCATTCAATGATAAGCCAAATGAATATTTAATTTTCCAAGCTCAGTATGACGACAACAGTTTGAAGATTAATAATCAATCGTATTTTAAGTTTTATGATTCGCTGCATTTTAACAGTTTTATGTAATTTATCTATCAATATAATTTTAACTTTAATATTATCAATTTAGTGAGTACATTCTGGGAAATATCTTCTTATGGTAGTTGTCACTAAATTTTTTACTTTTTCCAATAATTATGAATGAGTATTTCTATATACTGTTGAATCAACAAACGGGGAAATAATGTTATCTATTAAATATATAAAATATCTTATTCGACTTCGGCTCATTCTATCTCAAATCCAATCAAGTTCGATTACAAACCAACAAGACTTTTACGGAATTTCGAACCAATTAAGAGGTATAGTTTATTTTTTAGCACGTTATGTAGGAGATAGCGCGGTCCATTAGCCCGACAAGGCTGACTGAGAGCCGCGCCGGCTGGGGTGGGTCCCACACATATAAATATTCAATAGGGGTTTGAATATGTAAATACTGTCTCATTGGATTGTAGATGGCGCCGTCGTTTTTATCTCATACAACATTTAACTCCGGTAATTCAATTTACTTTATTTGCATAATGTCGTTCTCTTCGGTAAGTAGGTGAGTATGGAAATCTTGAAATGGGGTGAGGCTTCCAATTTCGTCATCTTGCTTATTTACATGTAAAAAAATAGATACATTTCTATTGATTTGTAAACTTTTATGAGCAAAAATTTAAATATAGACTGTCTGCTTTTTATTTAGGTAATTTTCATTTTATTTTAGTATTCATAATCAAATTGACTCAGTACGATAAAAACGCTATTCGTGTAAAGCGACAATTATACGATATAAAAAAATATAGAAATCTATAATTTTATATATTACGAAAAATCCGTATAAAAGTGTAATTAATGAATATGCAATAATTTCATAATTTATCCCTCGATCGGATCGAACGAGCGGTGAGCGTTGCGCCGCCGGAGTAGCCTTAATCGAGAGACGTACCTATTATTTACCCCGTCGAGGTCTCGGTTCCACGGCATCAGTCATCAGCAACACATCCTCTCGTATAGGCGAATGGAGATATCTAGAATTAATCGGGCACTGAAGGCGCACAAAGCCGTGAAATATAGCCCGCTCGACCTACACAATGGTTACGTCTTCATCACGACCCCATTGTTTTTTTTTATAGAGGTATGTAGGCACCGCACGCGGGATTGTTTTCTCTCGCGGCCTAGAGTTGGGAAACGTGTTTGTCCGTCTGCGCGGCCATTTGTCAAGATGCGTTTCGTCGCCTCTTTCTACTTCATATGTAGCCGTCACCGATGCTCGTGTTGGCCAATATCTCGGCTGGTTTGCGCGGCGGATACCCTATGATATTAATATGGAACGTTATCGTGGCGATGACTCTTTTGAATCTTGACATGAATTAAATACTTACATTCCAATATATGCTTTACATATGTCGAGTAAAGGAAAGCTAACTTTTCTTAAACGTAAAATATGTCGAACTTACATTATTGAATAAGTTTTGTCAGTAGATTTTTGTGTAGGACGTAGGTATGTCAATTTTGTTAAAAATGTACGTTTTTCCATCATCATTCAGATTATCTATATGACAGGAGTTTGACATAACCTAGTCTTGTCGTTAAGATAGAAGTTCATTACCTCTGTATACACATTAATGACGATTAAAAGGACTTTGTATTTGTTTAATATATATATATGCGTGCGTGCATGCGTGCGTGCGTGCGTACTTGCGTGTCTACGAGCGAGCGTGCGTGCATGCCTGAGTACTTGCGTGTGTGCGTACGTGTTGTTAATATTTTTTTATTATTTTCCTCTTAAAATTTTAATTATTAAATATCTTGCTTTTATTTAAATGGAGAAACATATTTTTAAACAAGTTTTCACTTCTGCTATTATCCGATTATTTTTAAATTGTTCAATCCGTTTATTTTAATAATTACATGAATGTATTTAAGTTTATAACTCATGTGATGTGATATCTTAATGTACAGTAAGTAAAAATGCACGTTTTTTTTTAAAATAAATTGAGGAAGAAGGTATAATAATACAACGATTTGAGTTCTCATAAGTGTAGCAAGTGTGTCTGGCATAAGGCGCGTTCCACAATAGAAGTCTTCATTCCCCGTTATCAATCCACCATGGGGCCATCTGTGACGGCGGCGTTATTCGATTTCACTTTGATGCCAAAAAGAGCACATAAATCGAATGTAAAAAAATAAATTCAAACAGTCTCGCTGGAACTCAAACACGTGTATCTAATAAAAGCAAAACAGTATGTCTGTATGGAGACATTATGTACGTAAATTAACTAATATCGTTAAATAATGTTTAAAAATATCTGTTTTATTATAATTTTTAATTTTAAGTTTGCCCGTTGACATACGCAGATTTTACTTCTTTTCAGCCGTCTGGTTTCAGTAATAGATTCTGAACAATTTCTTCGGTGTGAAGTTAGCGCTATAGTGTTGTATTAATAAAAATATGGGTCCTTCTGGAAATCAAATTCATCTGTAGGTACATGACACTGTTTGCGCAGTTATCAATCAAATTGTTGTCAAATCAAATCGCATTTGTCATCTCCGTTACCATTATTTAGAAGAATTAGAAAAAAAAAAGCTTTATTAGTTTGTCACACAAAACGAATATTACTTCTATACGGGTACAAAATATGATGCTATATTGAAATAGATCGATTGGTGTTGCTAAAAAGTAATCGAAACCTAACAAGATATATTAAAAAAGGAAATTAGAACTCATAGCTCTTAAATGACAACGGTTTGCAAGAAAAATTAATTAATTGTCAAGTTTCTTTGTATTAAATGCAAACTAGATGTGAATTCCACTGTTTTATTAAAAGCTTTTTTTTGTACAGTAGCATACTCAAATAAACACAAAGCTGGAAATAACATTAAAATTATATGTGAATCAGTTTTAACCACAAAATTCTCAATAAATCCGGAAGAATACTTTTCATTAAGAAATCGGGAACATAATTTTTATACAAATGAATATGAGATTTCAAAACTTATCTCCAATCAATTCATATAAACAGGCCCAGTTCTACTGTTTTCATAAGCTCAAGTTTGCAATCCTCATATATAAATACGTCTTTGCGGTTTATAAATTGGTATCCCATTGAGTGGAAATTGTTGGCATGTGCTTGTATATTCGACGACAATTCAATAATTTCTTGATAAATTCCTGATAATACAATCGTTTTGCAAGCAGATAACTTTCTAACGATTAATTGAGAAAAACCTATTAATTGCGTTCGAAATCATCTTCTGATCAAGTAATTCTTGAACCATTCACAACGCCGACTCGTAATTTGTGTATACCACATCTTTCCAGCGACCTGTCTTATGTTGTCATTCCGTCGCTTTTGTGGTCTACCTTTCTTCCTTTGGTCTTCTCTTGGGTACTATCGGGTGATTATTTTCCCCAAAGCTCTTTAGTACGTATATTTTCAATTTAAAGCATGTTAAATGATATGAATAACTTATGAGGCTCCCAGAGACAATATTAAAGACATTTCTAAATTTCTTGAAACAAGTTTTCTGAAACCCACCTAATATAAACTAAATCGGATTCGCGTATTCAACGTCGTCGCTGTCAAAATGTAAGTTATTTTATATTTTTAGTGTATTATAAATAACTATTAAATATTTTTTAGCGTTTAGTATTTTGGTACGGTGATACGGTGATTACTTTGTCCAAATTCTGCAATAGTCTTTCGTTAGTAGAATTTGGAGTTTTAATTTTCGTAACCATCGAATAATTCAGCTGATGCAAGCGGAAGTCAATTCCATTTCTCTCACACAGACACGAATTTTGGGTGAAACATCTGTGTGTGTTGGTACCACTGAATGATAATTTAAATTCATTCTCTCCGCCGCCCGCATCATTTGGACAAATGTTGCGTCATTTGTCTCGGGGACGTGCGGCGGGCGGGGAGGTGTTATTCTTCTTACTAAAAATGTTGCTGCTAATTCAAATTCTATTTAGAATTGTTTTACAGTACATTTGCAGTAACAACTGTTCCTCTATCATTGGACATTTTCTTTTAATTTAAAGTACGATTTCTACCTTGGCGTAATAGCAATAAAGTACAATTTAATATCAATTTCTTATTTCCTTTCATGAAACTCCAGGGTAAATATGCTACACTAAAATTAAACTTTAATCAATGTTAGCTTAAATTCTATTTTGATTGTCTTACAGTCACCAACGATTTTTGAATTAAAACTTCCCATACTTACACCGCGTTACTAATTAAATTAATTATTTACAGTAGGACGCGTAATTGATTCAACAAAATTCTGTGAAAATATTAATCTCTGTAACTCTTACACAGAGAAGATACACTTTTGAATTTTAGTTATTTGATTGCCGATTCGGGAAGATGTATTACTTATAATTTCTAGATAATTAAGTTTATTCTAAAAGCTGCATGGTGCAGCTTTAAACTATGCACAAGAATCTTTATACTGATGTACTGTCAAAGGGATATTATGAATGAATCAATGATTAATTGTAAAGTATTTTAATACAGATCTTTTATATTCAGAGGTGGTATTACGTAACCTAACCTCCTTCATGACAAACATATTAGGCTTCAACTATCTAACCTAGATCGGTTTTACATATTCCTCACTATCGTTGTCAGAACATTAACAATTTAATTCGGTTAATATTTTTTTTAATAACGTTCAACCGATAGAAACACGAAAGTGGAATCAATGTAGCAGACGTGCAATTTGTGCACCTGATGTATGCGGGCGGGGAGTCCTTAAAGGAATGAATATGGGATTAAGGGTAAGGTAAGAGGACGGTGTGGTCCAAGATATAGTGACCAGAGCAGAAAAGGGTATTTCGAACGGGTTTAGCAATCTAGAAAGGATGATGTAAGTAGACTGATGAACGAAATCTAAGAGTCATTCTGTGTTCCTAAGGGAAGGGTTGGCAAAGAGCGACCTAGAATTAGCGATATCGATATATCTTAATTATCAAAAGGACTAATTTAAAATTCTCGAAAACTTGCATAAATGATTAATTAATTTCACACGTAGCATGTGAAAATCTATAATCACCGCTCTGGGAAATAAATGTAAAATTATTGTGTTATGTTATATTTTTTTTTTGTAGTCATCCTAGAAATCTTTTAACGTTAAAGTTAACGAAAAAAATTACTTAAAATACGTTCAATGTAATTTTTAGTAATTCTTAGTTAAACGTTGTACCTAATTTTTTCGTTAAAATATAAAAGTAAGTTAATTTAAAGTAGTTAAATGCATCTATTTAACTATAAGTATCAAAACAGATAAGTTATTGTAATCATTCTCATTCAATAATTACATTAAACGCGTCTTAAATCGATTTAATTGAATCGTTTCAAAGCGAGCAACAAATGAACTTTAACTACATTATCTTGACAGAGACCTTTCTTCATAGTTAAAATTAATAAAGTTTTGTTTTGATAATGGTTCCGATATATAAATAATTAAAAACATGCTGATAATCGTATCTTCGTTAGAAGATTAGCCTGAATGAAGCATTGTGTATTGCTTTTGGGCATATCTCAGAATATAAAGAGGTCTTTGATAGAAGGTACTTTATTGATATTTAGTCTGTTATATTTATTGACGAATTATGTAAGCTGACTTGCCTTGATGACTAAAAGTGATTTAAAAACTAAAATTGGTTAAAATCTATAAATTATAAAGCCATTAAGAATTCTAAGCCATTTTTTTCTAGCAAAACAAGTTTACCATTACACGGCGCTTGCAAGTAATGACGTGTCTGTCACTGTCTAATTACCGATTCAAAACAATCAATGCTCGGGTATTTTTATAATTACTGAAAAAAAATCTTACGCTACATTCTTACTCAAATAAAAAAGCTTCAAATATAGTAATATAAATAAATAGTAAAATATCCTATTAGTTTCAAAGTTTTGTATTAAACAAACAGTCTAACTGAGGAAACGTTCACTATGTAAATTAAACAGAAGCCCAAAACTTTTCTTAATCCACTCTGACTAATATAACAAAGAAAAGTGAAGTTTGATAAAATCTTGTAAAAATGAATAATCGCGACGTTTTTATCTCAAGAAATACATACTAATTGCTTGGGTTTTATTTGATTCGAAAAATCCAACTGATATTTAAATACTTTTTTACGAATTGGTGTCTGTTAATTTAAGTTCTATTTTCGCAACGTGTAATGCAAAAAGTGTTTAATACGTTTATGCAATGTGGAGAAGTAAACTTTATATTATATTGTGAGATAAACAATGTTCTATGGCGACAAAATCAAATGTAATTTTAATCAGCGAATATTTCTAAAAGTGATTGAAATTAAATATGAAATCAAAACGAAGTACATAATTATGTATTGAGAAGAAAATAAAAGTAATCGTTTACTCGTCAATAAACAAACTGAGAATAAAATAGGGATACCAATTATGATATTAAAAATGTTATAATATTATGATAAATAAAAACATAATATAAATAATTTTACTGCACCAGAATTAAATGATGTAATACAAGAATCCAATTTATTTTTCTTTACTTCATTATACGTTGGTGTTAGGTAAGATATTTTACAAAAAAATATACTTTACTAAAAAAAAACTAGTCTTAGCTATATTTACATTCTATAAAATTTTGAATTTAGGCTCTACAAATCAGTTTGTGTTTGAACTAAAACGCATGTTTTATTTTGCATGCATTGCATGCATTTATGCATTAAATTGTTATTTAATGAAATGTTGTAAATCCATCGCACAATTTGTCGCATTTTTAATCAATTAATTTTTAACCCGAGAGCTGTTTTTTTTGGACCAAAAAAAAATTTATTCGTAGGTAATTGCCGTACGAATGGTGGATCGTTTGTTTGAGTGAAATAAATTTCATGAAATTAAAGCGCAAACGCGAACGGGTAACTGATGCTTACGTATTTTTTGAATATGGCATTTTGACTGCGGCTCTGCATTTAATATTAACTTCCTGCTGAGAAAATTTATTATATTTTTGATTGTCGAAAATATGATTTCCATAGGACAATGTTGTCTCAAGAACATGGCAAGCTATTCTGATTATTTTCAATATGATGCTTTTGTATATGTATGGATGTATATGCGTATGTGCTTGCATACGTAAGCGTTAAATAACTTAAGCGATTTAAATCTTCTTTGTGTTAATTTAACGGGTTTGCAGGCAGGCTTGTTGATCTACTTTGTGTTTCCAAGTGAATTAGTGTCCCAAACTGTATCGTATGTTGCAAGGCTAAAACCAAATCGATCCAGATTATTCAAATAATATGGTCGGCAAAGAAAGGTATAAAATAGTTTTTCTCAAATGTTCAAAACGACTATAAGCCGATCGACTTTAAAACCCGCTCGACTCTGCAATTCAAAACTCTGCAAGTCAAACGCCGTAAATTTTATGAAAATTAATTCACCATTTCTCATAATGCTAATACAAAGAAATATGAATAAATTATCCAATCCATTGTTTCCCCTTAAAGGCAAAACTCTGGGCCAGTCTATGCACATATACACTAAAATTCCTGCTGAGGGATGGAGCTCATTACTATTAAAGCAGTTTCGTTAAATCTATACATAATTTTGCGTTTTCAGTACTTCATAGAAAAGCTTATTCATACTGCTCGGAATCACTTTAACGATGAAGCAATACTCACGAGCATCTTTCTGTAAATTTAAAGTGCATACGTCGACAACATAAATAACTTGTGTAATTGAATATTGTAAAGTAAAATGTTTCCTGACGTTTTTCTCGACAATACTTATTTCGTGTAAAATTGATAGATGTTGAATGAAGTGTAAGCGTTATTTATTTAAGCGCTATTTATGTTTAACGGTTATTAGCTGGTGTGCGAAAAAAAAACCACATTTTTTGAATTTTCACAATTTTATAAATAGTGACGCAATATTTTGTATTTAAAATTTCTAATTAGGTAAAACTTAAATAGATGTGTAACGTCAAAATAGGTAAATCTTTCTTAAAGTATTGAATCAAAATCTTTTTAATTTAATAAACACGTCGATAAACTTAAAACAGAAATTTCGTTTGAAAAGAAAATAGAATATAAAATTTATGTAATAAGTGTATATGGCATTGAGCTAATATATTATAAATATTTTTTATTAAACGGACTAAACTTTCTTAAATATATATCTACTAAATTTATTTGAATGCGTTGATGAGAACCACAAGTCGGATTTGAAAAAATTTTTGCATTGGATAGCCCAATGCTCGAGAACGACTAAAACTATAGACTATCTAAATAATTGAATAGCTATATTTTTTTTTGTTTGAAGGTGCTCATATCTGGAACTACCAGTTAAATTTAAGAAAATGGGATTTGAATTTTTTTTTTATTTTGATCACCCGATTTTTTGCAAAATAGAGACAGCTTATAATTCCAATGGAATTGAAATTGGTGATAGGCTGTATAATGGAAAGATCTACTATAAAAGAATTTTTGAAATTCTCTATTTATCTAAGTAGAAGGGGATTGGTTGAATTGTATATGAAATTTTTTATAGAGTAAGTTCAGATTATGAAATTTGATGTAAATATTGCTTACTAAAAGTGGTGAGATGAGTCTTTCACAATTGGGAGGGGCTCTTTGTATAATGTATAAAGATCTATTTTTTTCGTTTTGTTTTTTTGCATGCCTAAACCATTTATCCAATTACTGTTAAACTGGCGATATGTTATATTTGCGAATGCCAAAATTTTTGAAAAAGAAAAAGGTAGCATTCATATCTGAAATTGCCTGTGTATTTTTACTATTAAACCAAACTACTAAACCAAATTTAAGAATTACTATATTAATAAAAAGCTCTCTGAGTAAAATATACTATTGACATTTCAATTTGACTTCATATGGGTCAGATTAAAAGTCAATATTTGTGTTATTACAGATTTTAATTTTTTTCATTCATAGAAAGCGACATTATTCCCTCTGGAGATAGTATAAATTTTATTTCGATACTAGCATTTGCCCCGCTTCCTCAAATTGGAACGGTAACCCGGTAATTAAATCGAAATTACAAACGGGACGAGGAGCAGAATCGAGAACTGGACCGCAGGGGGTTAGAAATTGACAAAAATTAGAATCAACATTGAGACTAGAAACAGAATAAGAAGTAGTACTGAGATCAGAATTGAGAGTGAGGCCGGGATGGACGGCAGGATCGGAATCGGAATCTTTTCAAATAAAGTACCGGATTCGGAATCAAAAGCTGGACCGAAATCGGTTTCAAGAGTGAGACAAATTATCATCGAAAAGAGACCGGAATTGGATTCGACAACAGGATAGCGATCAGGATCATTACTACGATCGTAATTAGTCATTTATACATAGGACGGAGGAATTTATTTTACGTTTATGCGAGCGGAAGTTATATATGAAGTACAGATATTACGTTGCATTGTCAAATTGTCGTCGAAATTTGTCGAACTTGTGTGTATACGAAAGCTTGAGGTAACCCTTGAAAACATTTTTTTCGACAGGGTTAATGAGAAAAATGTCATTTGTTTAAGAATAATACCTATTATCGTTTTCTTCGTGTTATATGCGTTATAATTTCATCTCATCACCATGTCGCTTACCTAGTTTGTTGTTGAAGTCCTCCATTACACAATTGTGTAACCCCCATTTCATCGTCAGGTAGTATCGGTATGTACACTTATAACCAAATGGTATAAATTACCGAATACCTTTTGATAATTCTGGGTAAAAGCTATGCTAACCTGCTCAAGACACTTTTGGTCTTCACTACATTGTAAATGAGGGACCTGTGCATAATTAAGCAGATGCCATCTTGAGACAAACTATTGCTTTCTCTATATTAGAAGAAATTTCCGGGCTGAATATTTATTGTAAACTTATAGTGTGCTAGTGGAACTATTCCACTGCTTCTACTAGTTTAACATTCTTTTCAACACATCTCAAAGCCAATTATAGGTTTTCACTAGTTGGATAGTTATCCTAGGCAAAGCTTGAGGTAAAATAACATATGATAAATGGCCATATTTCGATTTGATGGAAATTTAATCCACAGCTATAAATTATTAATTTTAGATATTTAAAAGAAAGGACTTTTGGAACGAAGTTCCTTTCGCTATATTTGAATATATTTTATGATTTGTATAAAAACAATGAATTAATTAAAATATTTGATAGTAATTAAATAAGTAATAATATAATCAGTGTATAGAAGGCACTACTACAAAATAAAGTCCCTTTTTCTATAGTTGAATATTTAAAGAGTCGATTGCGTTTTCAAAATTTATTAAAATACGCATTTCATTTAATATTACTTTAATAAAAATAAAAAGTAGTATAATTTGCATGCGTAAAACATAAAAGATTCAAACATTATTTCTTGATAAATTAAATGCTGAAAATTATTTTAATAATTAATGGGGATAATAAAGAATTATTTAACTTCTTACAAACATTTTCATTACAAAATTTTGAAATATGAATCGTATATTTTTCTTTTTGCATAGATATTTCTTTATTCGTGTTTGCAAACAAAACTTTGTGTATATTATAAAACGTTTTGAAGTCCTTCAAAACTATTCCATTCTTTACAATTACGTATAAAATTTTTAATATAATTCAAAAATTGCTGTTAATGTGAAATTACTACTAATTATATTAAATGAATAATAACAAAACCAAATGCTAGAACAGATTCAAACCCGGCACACCGCATGCTCGACGTGATGCTAAACAGCTGAACTAAATCGTACAATTGATTCTCGAGCAAAATAGTTGTGCTATACTTCAAATATCCTATACCATGCTAACTTATATAACATTATTTTGTTGCCTAGCTCTTCGCGATGTGTTGTACAATAAGGAACTTTGTTCCAATAAAAGAGGAATTTTTATGAAAAATTATGAAAAAATATGAACATGTTTGCTATCGTTTGGCTAATGTTATTTGTTGTTTTCATTATAAGACACTGCTTTGAAAAAGTACAATATACGTCACTTTGAAAAAAATATTTTTGAATAATTTAAACATTATAAGCTAAAAATGCACGGAAAACTATTTTCTTCCAAGTTCGTTTTGAAAACACGTTTTTATTAAAGCAGAAAGGGGATAAATAGATGGTAGATAAAAATATTTTTTGGCGTAGACATTTAAGCAATAGTAATGTAGTTACGCTCCAGCGTCATTGAATAACATTAATTCATATATTAAGCACATCGCATCATAAGGTTATACACACATACTTATGTTACATACCGTGTCAGCAATTCAAAAGACGGATAGTTTTAACTTTTTATTCCATTATCTATTTTAGAATAATATTCTATTTTGAAATCGTACCTCGTGAACCATTTACGGCAGAAATACGTATAATATCTTCCAATGAGACAAAACATTAATTTTAATGTTAACGGTACCTAACACACTCGTCTCTACTTATACGGTGATTTCACGGTTTGTGTTTTATTTTGACGTTTTGGTTAACGCAAGAACAAATTGTAGTAATTTATATAATTATTGTAGATTAAAAACATTAATTTTAATGTTAACGGTACCTAACACACTCGTCTCTACTTATACGGTGATTTCACGGTTTGTGTTTTATTTTGACGTTTTGGTTAACGCAAGAACAAATTGTAGTAATTTATATAATTATTGTAGATTAAATTCATTATATTGCAATAAAATTACCAGAGTACATTTATTCCGGGTAATTTAGTGTAATCTTCATCATTTTATTTTAATCTAATCAAAGTCGAATAATATAATTTAACATTGACCTTTTGAGCATAAAAATAAAACTTTTAACCATATCCGGTAGGGATATAATATATTATTTATGTAATCAGTGGTTCTTCAATCTCTACCTATGTAAGTAAAATGAACTGCCGCATGTAAGTGCGGAAATTTAAATGAAAACAAAGCTAATTCTCAAAAAAAGTCGAAAATGACTTTATAGAGTTAATTATTTTTTTTTAACTCAGTATCGAATTTAATCTTGTTTAAGTGGTAGTTTAAGTCTTGTTTAATGAAAATAATATGGTGGTCCCCAACTTTTTTGAGTTTTAATTGAAAATATGAATTAAAAAAAATTCGAAAATGAGGGAATGACAAATTTGTGAGGGAATGATTTCATATACAGTTCTACATTCATAAAAAACTGAATAAAGCACCAATTATTTATTTATTTAAAAGTACAGTAATTTACACATCAACCTATTAGTCTAAGAGCTACCAACGTTTTCGAGCAAGAATTTCAGGTCAGCTGATTTATTGATATGTCGTCTCTCTTGCTCTTTGGGTTGGGGTCTGGGCTGTCTGGCCGGCGGTGGCAGTTGCGTTTACCTGTGCGCATCCTATCTGTACAGGTAATGATACTAACTTTAAAATCATTTAAGAAGGTTCATTTTTAATATTTGAACTTTAGATAAGCTTAACAAACATCCATCTCTTATTGCCAGACATTTTTTGTCATTGCTAACAATGAGCCAGACGCCAATTTTGATTTATTTTTTTTTAAAAATTCAAAGTATTTCAGTTTGCCTGTAATTTTAATATTATGTTGTTTAAGTATGAAAGACCTGAAATTAATTTGCCAGACACTAATTCTGTTGTTAAACCGTGTAGAACGACAAAGTCCTGACAAAGTCCAAAATATTTAAATAATTTGATTTATAATCATTTTAATATTTGGCTAATACACAGTTTAACAACTGATTAGTGTCTGAAAATAATCTTTCATCATAATCTTTATAATAAAATTGAGCAAACTAATACACAATTACAATCAAAAAATAAATCAAAATTGGCGTCTGGCTCATAATGACAAAATGTCTGGCAATAAGATATGTTTACTTTATCTAAAGTTAAAAAATAAAATGAACCTTCTTAAATGATTTTAAAAGTTAGTATCATTACCATGAACTGAATACGGCTGTCACCGCCGGCAGCAACTAACTATGACATATCAATAAATCAGCTACCTAATTCTGTTTCAACGTTGCTAGCTCTTATACTACTATAAAGATAGTATGAAATTTTTAATTAGTTATAGTTATTCAAATAACAAAGTTAAGAGTATGTACATGATAAGTTCGTATTTTAACTTATGTTTTTAACGTAACTAAGACAAACAATATATACTTTATTAAGGATTAAAAATTTTAGAAAAGTAATGGACAGAGAACATACATTGCAATTTTATTAAGCTAATATTATCTATCAGTCTTTATGCAATCTAATCGTAGTAAAAAATTACTATGAATAATAAGTAAAAACTTATTATTCATATTTATTTTTTACTTATTTTAATTTTTGGAAACTTATATATTTTTCTCATCGACTTCTTTCACAAAATAACAGCCTCGACTGAGCAACTTTGGGGCTCAATTGCTCGAAGAACGTCATGCCAAGCATAAAGTTCCTCATCTTTAGCTGTTGGCCATTTCCATTTAACAGCATTTACGCGTGAACTAGGTCCTGCTAATAGAACTGGGCTAACAGGTGGCGTCTCATCCATCAATCTTGCCAGATTTTTACGCACCTTTCGATCTTTTCTCTATATTTAAAACTATTTAGTCGCCATGGTTTCCGTTTTGCCTTCGTTCTCGTGAACTCATAGCACTGACAGACTTGACCTGACCTTTTTCTTCTTGTTTAAGTACTGCTCTTTCTTTTCTCTGAGCTTCTCCAAACTATCAGGACAGCTTTTAATTTTTCTCGTCGCTTTCTGTCATACTCCTTTTCTTCATTTTTGCTTCTACAGCAGATAATTTTTTGTTTCTCGACATTATAGACCTTTAGCGTACTGAAACCAATCAAATAAACATAAATACTTTATACTTATCAGAAAATATATCATTCCCTCAGGGATCATTCCCTCATTAAAAAATTTATGAGGGAATGATGATGAAGGAATGACGAACAAACAAAATTGCTATAAAATCAGAGACATAACCTTACTTTCTTATGAACTGTGAACAGTATTTCATTACTAACGAAAATATATAAAAATACGCTGCAATTATTAAATAAAAAATGCTTACCTTGTGATAACATTACATGAGGGAATGACATAGAAAAATGTAATATTTAAAAAACTTGTTGTTAAATTAATTTTAACAAAACATCTTTTTCAACCGCCTGTTCTAGTGTAAATTCTCAAGACCAATGATGCCAACTACCAAAAATTTGATGTGGGGCTTGGTAGGCCTTTAAATATTACTCAATCACATTGTTTCATAACAGTGAGGGAATGATAAGTTTTTCGAGGACAAATTTTGAATTATATTTAAAATATTTTCATTCGCATTTCTTAAACTATGAACTTATGTAGGTATAGTCAATACTATCCTATATAAATAAAAATTAAAAACAAACAATTTATAAAAATTTTACGTTTTGGTTGGTGATTGACTTCGAACTTAGCGCTTGGGACACAGTGGGGAATGATTTTCATGGTACTTTTTGGACATATCTTTTTGTTTATCGTATAAAAATAAATTTGTTTCATAAATTTGTACATCTAGTACAGTAGTTTAATTAAAAACTTTCATAATTGACAATCCTGGCTTACATAAATCATCAAGGACATCAATTTCGACTTTTTTCAGGAATTAGCCACAACCCTTTTCGTTATATTAATCCGATTTAAAAAAAAATTAATACGGAAATAGCTGGAAGCGAAGAAGAGGATATAGGACTATTTTTTTTTAAAGTTCTGTGGTTATTATTAGAAACACGTATAGTTTTACCGATATCGTTGAAATTCGCAAGTTTTTTTTTCTTACTAGCAAAGAGTATTTACGTGGTTTATAGGTTCCGTCGTTGTGTCTTACGAGATTAATAAGCATTCTTATAATCTAATAGGTTTCAACGAAACTTTGTATGGAGATGGCTTAATCCAAGGAAAGAGATGCAGGTTACATTATTTTAGGGTTTCATAATTAAAGTTTACTAAAACTAGTAATAACCATACAAAATAATAATTAAGTAAAATTCACTGTAATTTTCAGTTTATTGAATTTGGACAGGACTGCGTCTGTCAGTAAAATATAAATTTGAATTACAAATATATCGGTTTAATAACTAAACTGATTGACATACCCATTTACTACGACAATATTCCAAAATTTCAACAAAAGGGTATTGTTGGTACTAATAGGTTACGAAAAAATATGTCAAATCGTCTTCAGTTCAGCAAGTTCAGTTAGTGAGCTTGTTTGTTTAAAAAACAGACAAGTGCGAATAGCACTCGCACCTCAAAGTTTCAGGTCTCGATAATTTTTGTTCTTTCTTTTCAGTACCGATACTGGAGGTATTGGTGCCAGAAATTTCTAAAATTTAGCGTTTTTCAAAATATTCGATTTTTTAAATATTAGAAATTTTGGAAAAGTTTTTACTGGTGGAAATTACGTTTCATACTACTAATTGACAAGTTTAAGTCTATAAGAACAAAAAATATTTTTTCATTCGATATAACTACAAATTAACATATTTCAGTTTCATTTCAATTTTCATTTTGTCCTCTAATTTTGTTCTTAAACCATTCTTCTTTTCAAATATTATGATTCTACATCATTGGAAAATTCCATATAGGTTTACATTTCCTTGAGTTTCAAAATATAAGGCATAAATGGATGTATTTTCGTCTTTTTTTTAATTACGTTGATTTAGAATCAGTTTATTTATAGCCCCAAGGGACTTTACATCCAAGTATTTATTATTAATATGAACTGATACCTTAACCTGAGAAAAGGGATCTTGGCATACAAATGGACAGACGGACAATGGACAACGAAATGATCCAATGGAGGTTCCTTTGAGATATGGAACCAGAAAGGTAAAATAGTACAATATACTACGATTACACTTTTGTAAGATATAAAAATAAATAAACATTAATATCCACATTCGGTTTACCAGATGGGCTTCTGTGTTTATGGGTTTGATTTGAGATTTTCCACCTTTACCATTTCACAGAGCCTGTGATGGAGTGAAATTACTGTGATAAGAAATTCGATTTTCGAAGTTCCAAACTCATTTTCAATATGAATAAACATGGTGTGATCACATAAATTATAGATACAGAATACTGTATATGTAGAATATAACTATAAAAGTAAACTGACTGACATATGTATATACATATCTAAGTACAACCAGATTACTAGGTCTAGAGATTTAAAATTTTGCTCAGCGGTTTCTGTTACAACGTAGCTAACACTAAGAGAATTCTTGAAAATTCGACCCCTAAAGGAGTGAAAAGAGTGAAATCCTGTGGTATGGAAAATCGAAATCGTTGAAGTTACGGGTGTACAATTTAATATTTGAGTTGCTTAAAGTAATATAAAATACATATAGATTTCTTAAAATTAAACTTGAAAGGGCAAAAAGGGGTAAAGTGTTGTACCAAAATCAGAAACATTAAGGAAAAAACCTTAGCTTTATCCGCTTATATTTCCGCCACTAAAGATTTTAAGACTACTCTCACTAATGAAAGCTACACTATCTCTGAATAATATAGTCCAAATTTTACTTTGATACAATTACTACTAGCATTTGCTAGTTTTGTTTATCTTCATTCAAATCAGTACTGTGACTGGTAGCAAAATCGAAATTGCATACAGGAAGAGAAACAAAATTGAAAGCCGAGAACGGGATCTGAAGCGAGATTGAAACCAAGGTCAAAATCGAGTATAGGATCAAAAGTAGAATCAACAGCGTGACCGGAATCTCAACGAGAAGCAGTAATGAGATTAAAATTTAAAGTGGAACCAGTATTGAGAAGATTTAATCGGAATCTCCAAGTAAGCAGGATCGGGATAAGAATCGAGAACCGGACGGCGAAGGATCTTGATTTCGTGATGGGGCGAAGAGCTAGTGTGTATATGGTGCATTATTCATGACATACACCTAGTACTAAATAGATGCTGTACCATGGAAAGTATTCAAAAACGTTTTATTCGTAAACTACTATATCATAACAAAACACGCGTTCTCATATAGCTATTTAGATTCGAGTAGAGAAAATGTTATTTCAAAAGGATACCTAAACCGCTCAGTCCCTGCGTTCGAAGCGCCCCCTCTCGGCCGCGAGTGACACTGACGGATCGCGGGACATTAGTCATAGTCGAGACCTCGCGCCCCGCGATCCCGCTCCCGCTCCTCCGCGCCCCGCGACCTCCTCACCTCCCTTACCCTGCGCTTCACCGACTATTTACCACACTTGACTGTTTATTTACTTTTTTTATAATGACGTTATTGCGTTATGATATGGACCGCTTTAATATATACACAATTCATCAGAAAATGTAACACTTAAGAATAAATATGAAAATCATGAATGTGTTTAAATACCGTATTCTTCATAATAAATTAAACAGCCTATCGCACTTAGTAAATACTTAAAGTTCCTACAACGGTGCGTTATGAGAAATAGAAAGCAATTTAACCATAATTGTGATTTCAATTCTGATATAGAGGCATCAGTTTATATAGAAATTCAGTACTCTTGATATTTTCCACATATCTGTGTTGCAGCTTGAATATATAATGAGGCGGTGCCCTTTGGTTCCGAAAAAGCAATCACAGAATAATTTGAATGAGCAACCGTGACGTCCATTTGTTTCAAAGACAATCACGAGCAAGTGTAAATAAGCAAACGTGATCTTTCCGCAGAAGCCTTACGTGTAAAATGTTGGGACTTTTTAAAAACATTTTAATCTTACAATGGAAAGTGCGTATTTATATACATCGAATATGACCGCGTATTTATTTCATTTTACAATTTTAATCAACGACAACTTCATATTTAGTGAAACAAATAGATTTAATTTGTGCTATTTATTAAATTGTGCACATTTTAATAAAATTTCAATTTTGGACAGTAGCAGGATAATTTGTGCCAAATTAACTCGTCCTTTCTTTTATGTTTTAACCAATACAACTCTGAAGGTGGCACATATTACAATATTTGAATTAGCATAGTATGGTTTTATTACCGTCTGCTTGTCTCATTTACTACTTATATCCCTTAATAGGCCGGGTGCGGTCACCATGACCGCAGTAGATGTAACACTACCAATATTATACTCTTCGAATATTCGATAGTACTCACCCCTCTCGGTACCTTCGTAATTCAGCCGATTAATGAGGAGCGGATTAGCAATAGTCGTATACGTCTTTTGTTTTGAGTTTCTACTGTTTAAACATTTACTGTTTACTGTTTTTTTTTTACAGTTTAAACAATTCAAACAGCGGTGACAGTGACCGCACCCGGCCTGTCGAGTGATTTTAATTAATGAATTCCTTTCTCGGTGTAGTCTACATTTTCCTAACAAAATGAATCGTTTTGAATGACAAATACAAGACTTGCAATACCAAAAAAAAAATGAAAGACCTATCATATATGTTTTGCTGCAGAAACCGATATCAATCAAATGTAGCCAAAAGATGTATCGAAACAAGACCATAAATGACGGTTGTTAATTTTTCATTAGTAATGTCGTTTATGATTTTTTATTTTCTTTATATTATATTGATCTCTTAAGATAACAAAACCAAAATGTTTTCAATTAATTAATTACTTTAGATTTTTAAGGACTTTTACAGAAGCTTAGAGATTTTGTTTATTTTAGCGTTTGAGAAATGTTTTTTTATTTAACATTAATAAATGTTGTATTTCATTCGTAAATACTGTCAATAATACTGTGCATTTTATTAATTTATTATTTGGACTGTAACGTAAAATATTATACCTACAGTACATATGGTCACGGTGACCGCACTCGGCCCGTTACGTTACAAAAATCACCCGGCCAATTTAGGGATATTATTGATATACATAAATCGTTTGTTACTATACAAGTGTTCGGATAAAACATGATACAGATTTTTCAGAAATTTAATTTCCCTTCCAAGAATATCTGAACGATTCAATTCTTTTCCAACACACCGTGAAGAGGGATTTCAACGATTTCTCAAACATGTCAGAGGTGATGAAATCTAAATTTCGCGAGTCGGATGTCGTTACCTGCTCGGGCCCGTGTCGGCGCTCACGGCGCTTATCGCGGGTGACGAACGACTGAAACCTATCTGTTAATTAAGACCTTCTTGGAGACGTCTCACGTGCAAATGAATGGTGGTGATTTCAACAAGGCTGAGAGAACGTCACACAACCCCGACTTTGTCACCGTGATGAAGTCGGATTTTAATATTCTCCAGGTAGTCCATATGTGAGGAGGTCGAAGAGATTCAGAAGTCTCTCGTTGTACGTTGGAAAAAATAAATATCTGACACACTTGCGTCTCTTCTATGAAGAAAGAGATCTCTTTTGGCTCAATATTTAATGTTTCATATTCATGTTTATATATATTATATGTTCTTTTGTATTGCTTTCGCTGGAACCGACTCGAAAGCAATTGATTAATGGTTTTGAAGTCTGTTTATAAAATTATTTATATAGCTTTTGAAGACGGTTTTATTTATTTTATATTTGAAAAATTTGTAATATATTTCCATCACTATTTCATTTAAGTGTAATGTAGTCCAAAATTCAGATATTGATATATTTCAATACCAAGAAAATTATTTAGAAATATTATGTACATTCTAATTAAGTAGCTGATTAAGCAGAAATTTACAAAGTTAATTGATGTATTTATTAATTAACGGATTTATAAACTTATAGGACAATCAGCTCTTTTTATTTGCTTATGAATTCATGCTTTTTTCTCTGAAGGGTAGGCAAAGACCACAAATCTCTCTACGGTACAATTTCTATATACCTTACTTACTTCACTAATTTACATCAATCGTCTTATGTAAGGTCGTCCTTTTTGGGTGCTTAAAATTTAACTTTTTTTTGATATGACATCAATACGATTGCAATGAGTTTTCTAGGACGACCTTTTGATCATCACACACATTTGCTCAGGTCTGTTTTGTCATTCTGCTATCATTCATCCTTTCCGGACTACACTGTTCTCTGACATTTTCGCTTCAATCACACATTTATTTGTGCATCAGGTTTCTCAATCACGCTATAGCTGAGGGTTTACTCCTTCATCATTTTTAATATTACATCGAGGTATTCACCCTGGCTTAGTCGGAGGCTGCTAATGACCATCGTCACCATTACTGTTGTTATCACATTAGTGACATCATATTTGCTAACCGCGATTGATCGGGCTTAGCGTGCTCTCGAGGCACAGAGAAAATGGCTTAGTTTGACTTAATTTAAAATCTATCGTTCATACAAGACAATTCTCCCGTGTTCAAGATCGAACCTGGTGCCCTCTGATTCAAAAATTGCTCTTGCCACTGAGCTACAACCACTTAGATCATGTTACATAATTATTGTATTTTTTAACGCTATGTACATAAATAGTATAAAATTACTACATGTTGATATTTACTGATTATGGGGATTACAAAGGGAAGAATTGCTTACATATATAATTATGTATAAGAATCCATTTCTATGATTTACGTAATGACATATTGTAATTCAATATATCGAGAATGTTACTTTACTACTTTTATCTTAAAATGAAATAACAACTCTTATTTAGTGCATTTCATAAAAATAAAAAAAAAAAACGACAATGAAATAATATTGCATTTTATAAATAATAAATTAAAGTTATTTAATTGACTATTACTTCGTTTACGGTTAAAAATAGAAATTGGTATACTATATACATAATAGAAAATTATTATTCTAATTGGTTTTAGGGTAACGAATGGCCGTTTAGTAAAAACAGAATAAGTACTTAAAAAACTCACAGCACACCGATCATTGAAACAATAGATATTTTACATTTTATAGGTACTCATAATTTGCATCAGAGTCAATGCATGTATTAATGTTCCAACATGGTTCATAAACCAATTTCACATCGGATATATTCATATTTGTATGAGTCTACAAAAGTCTTTTAGTGAGTCCTAAAAGTCCAAGTCTTAAAAAGGACTTTAAAAGACATTGTTAATTTCTCGTGCCTGCAATTTGAATCGTACTGTATGCTAGAATTCAAATTTATGCTAGATACATCATTTTCGTTATATTACACAGCCGAAACTACGTGCGGGGATAATGCAAATTCTCCTCCTATAGATGTGCAGCACTGATATTTTATTTAAAGGTGCGTAAAGTTTCATGTAATGTGGTGTCAACATATAAAATGTAAATTGATTTATCGTGTGTATGCATTTTGTGTATTTAAAGTTACGTAAATTTTAAAACTTGTATAAACAAACAAAAATACCCTATGCTTATGGCAGTAATTAAAATGTTTATTGGACGAATGTAATGAATGTAAATTACAACGTTTATTGCGCTATAATGACTTCTTAGACTATTTGACTAATATTATTTATAAAGTGACTCTATAGATGTAAATCGATTACAATTTTATATTGCTTTTCATATATCCATAAATTTATTCTCCATAAACTGATTGATCACTTCAATGAGCTTTATGAATTACCAGATATTAACACTTTTATGAAACCTGAGGATATGACTAAACCTGAAAGGATGGCTTAAATATAAATTTGTATGTTTATAACATAAATAAAATATATACTTTTAGAGTTACGACATTGCAACTTTAACAAAATTATATTTTTAAAATATAAAAAAAACTTTTAAACACTTTAATATAAACAAACAAACAAGAACTTTGTATACATTTCAAATAAAGACATGTATATTCAGTAATTTTCCTGTTGAAGTCTTCAACACAGCTTATCACATATACATATATATTATAACTTGAAAAATTTGATAGGCGTATAAATTATTAGGTTTTTAAGCAAATATGTGTCAATGTTCTATCTACATATTAAAATACCGAAAACATCAGTAATTTAATAAACAAATTGAAGACTTAGCTAGCTCAACTTATTCCCTCGAACATCAATAACATCAGATATGAATTATATAAAATCAGGAAGTAGTATAGTGTATGAAAAGCGAAGTTAGGGATCAGAAGCTGATCGCCGATCCCAGGAAGGCCGTCCGGGATCCCATTTATCACGGCCGAGGCTCATTAGGGTCGAATCTGGCGCGATGGCCCGGGATTACGGCGCCCAAAACAAAGGTGCCGGGCGCCCTGGCCCGCCTAAGCTTTCCACTCGAACTGTATAGAAAGTGCGACGGCGGGCGTCTTTAGTGCAATATATGCCGACGTTATCAAAAATTTGTTTATTATCTGGTCTCAGTTGTTGCGTCACCAGCGCTGGTTATATACACTGGTATATAAATGCAGTAACTACACAATTTACAGTTTACACCTTCTTTTTATCTTGTCAGCAAAACTTTAGCGAATGTGTAAATCCTTTAGATAGGTTAGAAAGACTGGTCAAGGGCGAATCGGACTCAAGTAGGAAAAATGGTTTCGTACTTATAAATTATCAAAATCAAACTACGTATTTCCTTTTCGACAATATTGCTTTTCCAATGGGAATTCGAGGACTTAAGTTTCGTTTGGTTTTCGTGTAAGCTATTTTCGAATATTAAAAAAATAGACGAAGTAGTTTTGAAAATAAATAGAAAAAAATTACGATTTTAGTACTTTTAGGTTCCGAGCAAATTGGCAAAACTGGAACGCTATAGTTTCGTCATGTCTGTCCATCCGTCCGTCAGTCCGTTCGTCCGTCTGTCCTTATGTCACAGGCATTTTACTTATAGACTACGAGCGTATATTGATGAAATTTGCAGTATAGGTGTTTTGTATAAGCCGCTACTTAGTTTGGTAGTTGAATTCCAAAATAAATGTTTCTAGAGGGAGCACTCCTTACATGTAACAGAAGTTGAAAAATTTCAGCAAACATCAACGTATGGCACGTACTTCAATAGTTCTCTTAAAAACGCTATAAGGTTTTAGCATGTTTTTGATTAAGGAAAATTTTGGAAAAAATCGTCCTGATATTATTATAAATTGTGTTACCATAATTTTGAAATTGTATTTCAAAAATATAGAAATAAATTACAAGATGACATAACAAATACTTTCAAAGAAATTATTCTGAATATGATAGATTACCGTTTTTAGTTATTGCCGAAAACTGCGCTTCTCAAGGAAATGACGTAAGTGCCATAAAGATATACCTCTTTGCTGATGTTTTTTTAGTTTATACTATTTTAAGAATAATAGTCGACATATCTACTTGTTTCTCAAGTTATAGGTGACAAAAGTGTTTATACTTATCATGTGCAGGAAACGTGGAAAAAAGTGTAATAACTGTAGTTCTTTCAATTATGGCACATTCATTTGTAGTAACAGCTACTTGCTCTTGCTTGGTTTCTTTCAGTTATTTTAAATTATACGTTTTTTCAAATGATAAAAAATGTCTTGTTATTTGAAAATACAAACATATCTTATAATAAAACCATTTATTCGAT